>JAJTUH010000001.1:2528790-2725344 GCA_036971555.1 Drechslerella coelobrocha
AAAAAAAAAGGGACTGCAATTGCAATTGGGTTCTTCTCCACCAGACAAAGTAACGCCTAAGCGGCGCGGCCTGCGATTTGGTACCTGTGGATATATGCCTCTCTCTCTCTCTTTCTCGACGGCGATGTGGAGTTCGAGTTCGAAGCGGAGGAGGAGCTGTCCGGTGACCACTCCAATCAACCAACCTCAACTTCAACCTCCAAACTCGGCTGGCGCAGGCACAATTAATCGAATACAACGGACGCTCGAGTCAGACGCAGATACGGTACTAGTGCTCCCTTCTGGCGACATCTACCGTGCCCATGGATGCTGAAGTATTTATATAAACATCCTTCTATTCACGATCTTCTCTCCCTCCTCTCACCTTCTTTAGGTTTTTCTCTTCGAATCCGGTAATGTAATGAGCGAGCGAAACGAATGATACCTATATTTCTTTTTCGTCCGTCCAAGGGCCAGCGAGAGAGGCTGGCGCACAGCTGTGCAGCCTTCTTTGGTCTGTCTGCCTGCCTGCCTGTCCATCTCCCTTCCTCCCCATTCATGCACGACATTACTGCATCGATATCGCGTCAGCCAGCACACTTCATCGCATTCTTCTATGCGTGACCGTTGAATTCTCTCCTACAGAAGTATTCCATATCCCCGCGCGAGAGCAAGCAGTGGCATACCAAAACAAAAAAAAAAAAAAAACAAAAGAATAACTGCTTTCCGTCTTGATCTCGATAGCTGTTCCGCCAGTGCAGTGTGCCTTCTGCTAACTGCTCCTTCCGAGTGCCCAGGGCGGACAGCAAGCAGCTATGGCGCCAGCCTAGGCTAGTCTCATGCTGGCTAAAGGGACCCACAGCAATGCTGGTTCCCAAGCTGCCCAGCAGAGTTAAATTATCATTTTCAAACAGCTGGCAGCCGGCAAAGCTAGCCTGCCCGTGTAGCTCCAGAGCTCCAGGGCAGCAGCACCACTTGCTCCTTTTACCGTTGGCCTTTTTTTTTAAACTTGAAGAATGAATAAAAAAAGAGAGAGAAAAAAAAAGACATTTAAATCATCAGATCAGGACGTCCGACAGGGTCTCATCCCAGAACAGCAAGTCAGACAGGCATACAACTGCCCAATTCTTTTCCACCGACTCTTCTTTTCTCGCTTTATTGGCCATGCAACCATCCGAGGTGCATGATGGGCCTGTAGTCCCCTCCCTCGCAGAGCTCGAATTTTAGGGGGGAAGGGTTCGAGAAATGCTGTCCGATGCCAGGGGCAATGCAGTCGTGCATGTTAACCTCACTAGCTTATGCAGCATCAGTAACAATGAGATCATGGCGCTAATTAATTAATTAATTAATCACGGTCGCCCGGCATTTCTCGCGTTAGACACGCTCTCCGGTAACGCAATTATGGGCTGCTGGGTGATCCATTCCTTGGCGATGGTTACAGCATGTGCTTCTTGCCTTTTGCTTGAGATCGTTACATGTGCTTGAGGTTCGAGAAAGACCTAGTTTCTGGAGTGGAGTGTGTAACTATAACTCGACTGCAGCTGGGACATCCACACAACACATAGGTCGGGCCAGACCAAACACGTTAAAGAAAAATCCCAAGAGACATTTATAGTCTAATGGAGGCTGTTATCCGTGCGGACGATCTGATGGAAACAGCCTCACGCGTGAACGTTGAAATTACCGCAGTCAGACTGTGTAAAATGCATCGCGGGTTGCACGTATACAGACATGCATTACTCCATTAATCCAACGTGCAGCTCGAACGAATTCTGGATATGACCATCTTCACAGCATTGTGATAGGTGCAATTCAAAAATGCAGGCATTCAATATGGGGGAATTCTATCGCCTTGTCGCGTGCGCCTTCCTCCCTGTTCTCACCGTCGCCTACGAAATCGCCTTCTTCCCGCACTTGCTAGGCTTGGACTACGGCCCGGACCCCACCCCAAAGATACATTATCATGTTTACCCTCGTCTCAAATGCAACAAGATTGACTTTGAAGGGTACAATCCCGGGGGAGACAAATTCATCCAGAACATCCTAGTCCGTACTGCTGCAGACGCCGTTGGTCCTCCGGAAGCTCTCATGTTTTACGCGAGCGACCCCGGAGAGAAAGACCCATGTAGCGAGATATTCCAAGAGCTCCTCGCTGTCTTCCATCCAACCAAGCCCTCGCTACAAGTAGCCCCGACCGAACGTAAGGGTTACCTCACACACTTTATGGAATTCGACGATAGAATGTCGGACTGGGATTTCGTTACCCACTACGAGCTGCAGCCGGGTGATATCATGCATTTCGATCAGAGATCTAACGATTGGATCCCTCATATCAACGCGATTTATAATGAGCCATTCGATAAGGACCTTGCGTACAAATTCTACGCAGTGTCCGATACCAGTAGCGTGGAAGAAGAAAGCCAGCATATGCTGCCGGATCCTAACTTAGACCCACCGCGAATCCCAGAGCAAGAAGTTCCGGATAGCCAGGTATTCCAGATAGGGTACAGGGGCTGGCGTAATCAACGTATGGGTGAGGCTGGAGAATATAAGCCAGTGCCGCGGTCGTTTCTAGAAAAGTATTCCCACGATCAACTGCGCAAGATGGGATACGTGATAGATGGCGAATTAGAAAGCAAGTTGAGAAATGAATTGGATATGGAGCAAGCGAGAGCGAGAGAGGAAGAGAAGTTTTACGAAGCGTTTCGCTCGGCCCAGTTCCTAGATAACCAGCTCTTGGAGGATCTGATCTGGCATAAGCCGCCAAGTCCTAAAGTTCTTTCAGACGACCCGATGGTCCAACTTCTGGGGCTTGACGTGGATATGATGCAGAGGCAGGGGAGTCCCGCGCAAGATACTATATCGGAATGGAATTCAGATGGTTCTTTAATAGCTAGCCAGCGGGTATCTGATACAGACAAGAGTGCAAATAGTGTAGAGTTTACGCATCTGAGATCACCGGACACCGATGGCCGTCTTTTCTGACCGATAGTATTCACTTGTCTGATATCTTATCTTACTATACAATCTTATTTCATTCATGATTCCGCAAAAAAACTTCCAGATACTCTAAAACAGGATTGGTAGAAGATTCTCTTGTCGCCAGAAAAGTTGCACCTTGTTGGGAATTTTGCGTTGTCGACACGGTCATGTGTTTTCGCTTTGGCTCCCATCGCGCCAAGCCAAACGCGCATTTACTCCACTGCACTCGACGTCGCGCAGAGCAGCATCATGACCGCCCGCACGTAAACCACACTTCGATTCGTTCGTCATGGCAGAGATCAAGGCGATCGAAGGCCGTTCGGTAGGTCTATCTTTAAATCTCACATCTCAAACGCCCTGAACGAAGCACATGCTGACATTTCGTCTCCTGCAATGCACAGGTCCACCAAATCCAGTCAGGCCAGGTGATAAGCGACGGCCTCTGCTCTGCTGTCAAGGAGCTTATCGAAAACAGCATCGATGCGCACACTACCTCGATAGGTGATACATCCATCGAATCCCCACCCCCCAACAGCTACACGGTATAGCTATCGGTGTTCACAATATCAATATCTAACAACTTGCTTTTCGACCAGAGGTCAGGTTCAAGAACCATGGGCTCGACCTCATCGAGGTCAGCGACAACGGTGACGGCATCACGCCGGACAACTTTGACAAGCTCGCGCTGAAGCATTACACCTCCAAGCTACGTACGTACGAAGATCTCGAGCGTGTCACCACCTATGGCTTTAGAGGTGAAGCTCTCAGCTCGCTGTGCGCCCTATCCACACTCTCAATCACTACTGCAACGGCAGATGTCGCGCCAAAGGGATCCAAGATCGAATTCCACACCTCGGGCGTACTCAAGACAACTTCGGTAGTATCTCACCCTAGAGGAACAACGGTGTCTATCGAAACATTGTTCAAGAACTTGCCCGTGCGGAGACAGGAGCTGGAGCGGAATATCAAGCGAGAGTTCGCGCGGGTGGTCAGCTTTTTGCAGGCCTACGCGATAGTATGTGTCGGTGTGAAGTTTACGGTGTACAATCATCCTCCTAAAGGGTATGCAGCTAGTATTCCGCTCCCCTTTTTTGTCTTTTTCTTTTCTTGCAACTGCGGAAGTCCTCACTGAACTGGTGTATTTCGGGGGGGTTTGCACAGGAAGAAGACGCTACTGTTCAGCACAAAGGCGAATAAAACAACCAAGGAAAATATTGCGAATGTCTTTGGCGCAAAGGCCCTAGCGAACCTTATCCCACTAGATCTCGACTTTCAGATGGCTGTGCCCGCGTCCGTTCTACACCGCGACCGCGATGAACGCAACGTGAAAATTGTGGGACACATATCTCGTCCCGTCGTTGGAGAAGGTCGACAGGCACCCGACAGGCAGCTGTTCTTCGTAAACTCCAGACCTTGTAATCTACCGCAGGTTGCGAGAGCTGTCAACGAAGTCTATAAATCATTTAACCTTACGCAGTCGCCATTCGTTTTCGCGGATCTCCAACTGGATACCAGTATGCTACCTGATACCAAATCTTACATTAAATGTTCTGAGATCAGCTGGCTAACTCTAATTTCGATAGCTGCTTATGATGTCAATGTCTCTCCTGATAAGCGGACTATTCTCCTACACGATCAAGCGAACCTGCTCGAGTCTCTGAAGATTTCTTTGACTGAGCTGTTCGATAATCAGGATCAGACTGTTCCAGCAGCTACACAATCACGGTTATCCACGTTCAAGCCAACGGCCGATCCAACAAAGACGCCTGCTAGAACCAACCAACTTAATCAAGAAGAGTTAGATGACGAAGATGACGCAGTGAACGAATTGGTCAACGCAACGGTCACAACGGAGCTTCCCCCTGTGTCTAACGATTCAATTGCGGAACAAGAGCCTAAAAAGGATGCCTTCTCCAGTCTCATGTCAAAGCTCCAACGCACTGATCCCGGCGAGAAATCCAATTCTGATACGGGAAGTCAACCCAAAACGAGTCTTACATACCAACAAAAGGGCAAGATAGCGAAAGCATTTGCATCGAGACAGTCGTCCCAGGCAAATGAAGCAGATGACCGTGATGGTGATGATGACGAGGTGGAGAGTGGTAGCACCCTACCCGCTGTTCCAGATTTGTCACCACCTATTGAACCCGAGATGGATGAAGACGATGATATAGAGAGGCACCCACTCTCTCAAGCCTCGCCACAGCTATGGAGACGATCCTCACCCCACCCGACAACCATTACTATCGGTAATAGAACAGTCACGTCGACACCAAAGCGTAGTCCGTCAAAGGTCTTTCCAGGTGTATCGTCCTCACCAACGAGAAGATTGGGACCAAGGAACCCGAAGAATACGTTCTTGAAGAAGCTGCAGGGGTTTAGCGCTGCTGGAACACAGTCTTCCCTCTCAATACCTGAGGTCGACGTTGATGAAGAAGAAGAGGAGGAGGAGGAGGAGGAGGAGGAAGTATCTAATGAGGAAACGGAGGGACTAGGTCAACATACCAAAGGCGCGGATCAGGACAGAGAAGCTAGCGAAGAGGCTGATATCGACGAAGCTACGCCACGACCAAGAGTATCCCAAATGCAGAAGGAGACGCGAGCGGCAGAAAGAGAGAGCCCGTTAAACGAAGAAGACGAAATAGAACCCGATTCACCCGACCAGCGGCCCCGTATAGTAGTAAGCTCCAGCCAACTATTTCCATCGTCCCAGAGCGCTATCCCGCCGTCATCGCCACCGCGACGTCGGGCTCAGGAATTAACCCCTCCAGATCCAGACGTTAGAGTCAGCCTTGGAAACAGTACTGAGGAGCAAATAAGAGAACCGGAGAGTCGTAGAGCTACTGGGCCTATCCCTCGAGCAGGTGATATATTTAAGAAGCCGGTGGTGCCGCAGTCTAGGCCTCTTGCATTCGTTAAGAACGATCACAAGGACTCCGCACACTGCCTGGTGCAACACATACGGTCATGTTCACTGGATCATATTCGGCTCCTATCCAAGACGCTGAGGCCTCTGGATAGTAGTAATGGCAAAGGTAAAGGCAAAGGAAGCAAAGCAAAGCTAGTAAAGTTCGACTCTCAGGAAGAGAGAGTCGCAGTAGAGGAACGACTGTCCCTCACCATTGCAAAGTCGGACTTTGGCAAGATGCAAATAGCAGGACAATTCAACCTTGGTTTCATCATAGCTACGCGGCAATCAGAAAAGGCACGGGAGGAGGAAGTAAATGACTTGTTTATCATTGACCAGCACGCGTCGGACGAAAAGTACAATTTTGAGCGGTTACAAGCCGAAACAGTGGTGCAAAATCAACCGCTAGTGCGGCCCAAAGTGCTCGAATTGAGCGCTATGGACGAACTGGTGGTTATGGATAATATGGATGTTCTTAAGAAGAACGGCTTTGTTGTTGAAATTGACGATGAGGGTCCTGTGGGGGGGCGTTGTAGGCTTCTGAGCCTACCGATGAGTAAAGACAAAGTATTTGATTTGAAAGGTGAAACATGCCGCATCGATATATATTCTTTCAAGAACGTTTTAGGCTAACGTTGAGCAGATTTTGAGGAACTCCTCCATCTGATCCGCGAACACCCTAACGACAGCAGTGTTCGGCCTTCAAAGGTGAGGGCAATGTTTGCGATGCGAGCATGCAAGAGTAGCATCACAATCGGCAAGGCTCTAGGCTTGAAAGATATGAAAAGAGTTGTTAAGCACATGGGAGAATTGGACAAGCCATGGAACTGTCCACACGGGCGGCCGACGATGCGACATTTGTGTGACGTGGGGCAGCTGGATTGCTGGCAGGATGACCAGGAGAAGGCGTTTGCAGATGTGGAAGATGAAGTTGGGATTGCACCCGAAGACAGTGAAGATGAGCTCGAAGAGGACGGGGAAGATGATGCATATCGGGACACGGGGAGTGAAGAGGAAATGGATGAAGACGAGTAGTCTTACCCATGTTTTGGATTAAGAGTTTTTGAGTCTATAGCGAACCTGGGTTTCTATGGTGTCAGGCTATTCATTCGTATTTAGCGGGTATCTACATTATATTACATTTATCTTCGTCTCAAAAAATCCCAGGAAGATCCCACCGAGATGCCATCGTGGTCTCAAAACTCCTGCCTGGCCTGATCTAATACCAAAAATGAAACCTAAGCGCCAAACACCACTAGCTATGATCGCAACTATCTAAATCGCATTCCAGAAGAAATCTGTATATGTGCTTCTCTTCAGCTTGCGATTGTCAAGCTTGATCATAGCGACGTCACCCTGGTCCTTCTTGTCTACGCAGAGGTATTAGTCTCACATACTTGACAATGTCGACGTGTATATACCTACTTATTATAGCAGAGGAGTAGCCGCCAGCGCCATCCTCCCGCAGCTGGATCCCGAATGACCGATAGATTTTCAAACGGAGTCTATCCAAGCAGTCTTTAGCACAAAATTGCCACCATGTTAGAGAGATATTGAACTTACATGGTCTCATCTTCCGACAGCGCGGTGTTGCTTTGCATTGGGCTCTCGTGATCCAACGTCTCGTACTCGTCTTTCATCTTGGCCAGGTTTGCTTCCATCAGATGATTGCTCTTCTCGAGCTCCGTCACGTTCTTAGCTAGCGCGAACTTTTGCTTGTCGAGATCTAGTATCGTTTTTGCATGCTCGCGCTTCGTAGCGACAGCTAGCGAGGCATCGACGGAGGTTTTAGCAGCATCGAGGGAGCGCGTTAGAGAGCGGAGGACGGCACGGGTCTCATCTAGCTCGGTCTTGCGGAGCTTGGAAAGGGTTTGGATGTTCTCGTTGATGGTGCCGATGCGGTCGAGGTCGGATTGGATGTTGAAAGCCTCGAGGACGCTGTGGCAGAGGGCGGACGGCGCCGTATCGAGAAGTGGCATCGTGACTTATGGGTAAGTACTTGGGCACCTCGGCAAGTAGGTGGAGAGGAGACTGCGGATAGCTCGATCGCGGTGGTTGCAACGGTTTGTTGATGTGTTGCTGGTGTTTTATTTCATTTCCACGCCAACGCAGTTTGTTTGCATGTGTGTGGCAAGTGCGTGCAGCAAAATGTGAAAATCGCCACAGCAAACCACGTGATCTTGATCCTATGACGCAAAGCCTCATCAAGACCTGATCGTGTGGTTGGGTCAAATATTTCGTTGAGATCACCAGTACGCAATCGCACAACGAACATCACACAGTAAACTTTAGCCTCCCCGCTTTGGTTTTTATCCTTTTGCTCTGTCGGCGACTGCTAGCAGAGCTTCCATTCTTCGCTTCCTACTGTCCTTCTCGCCGCCGCTATGTCCGCAGATAATCTTCCATGTGAGTGCCCTCACCCACCAACCGTCGCAGGCCATCTCGATACTGACAAGTGTTTTTGTAGACGCCGCTGATGCGGAAAGGTATCATGAGCATCCCATAACCCGCAGAGCCCCGTCTCTTCGATCATACATAGCATACTGAATCCGTACTTCTCAATATCAGCCCGCTGAAAGACGCCGAGCTCGAGGTCCTCCGACGACAGTACGAGAGGGAGGGCCAATACGTCAGCGTTCAGACCAAATTCAACTACGCATGGGGTCTCATCAAGTCCGATAAAGCTCCCGAACAGAGATACGGCATCAAGCTTCTCACCGGTATATTTCCCCGTCTCGAATGAATCCAAAAAGCCGAAAGAACGGTCCCGCTTGTTTATCAGCGGAGTTGGTGGGGTAACATGAGTTCTGATGCGAAAATTTATCATTGTTACGACTGTTTTCATAATAGAAATCTTCCGCGACGCGCCCGAACGTCGCCGCGAATGCCTCTACTACCTGGCGCTTGGGAACTACAAATTGGGGAATTACGCCGAGGCCCGACGGTATAATGACCTGCTGCTGGATAAGGAGAACCAGAACATGCAGGCGATGAGTTTGAAAGGATTGATTGAGGACCGGGTAGCCAAGGGTACGCTCCATCTCCGTTCCCATTCTTCTTTACTTTTCCTTTCCTGTGAGCGATTATCCGTTTTTCTGACTGCTGCTAATCTTCGTCCCCAGAGGGCATGCTTGGGGTTGCGATACTGAGCGGAGTAGTTATCGCGGCGGGGGTAATGGGAAGTTTCCTATACAAAGGCCTAACGAAGAGGAGGTAATGCTATAATTACCTGTCACTTCGCGTTCCACCTCGGGGGCAACCCTAACCTCGAGGTTTGCAGAGACCATAAATAGACAGTTTGTGTTAACAAGACTGCGGGATTATAGCCTCTGATATTTCGATCCTCCTGTCAAGCTGGCATGCATGTCTCGGAAAGCTATCTGCAATGCAGAGGGGTTTGTGGGTGAATTTGGACTGGAGGGTCATAGAAGGATCTCGTACGATTCTTTTAGTTGGGTGCCTTTTTCCCTTATTTTGTTTCTTTGAGGGCCCATCAGCTTCTGGCTTTGTTTCGTGTACTGTTGGTATACTATAATTTGTCCGTACAGGCGTTTTCTTTCTCGTTCTTTCATCTTGGATCATACATAGCCACGGCTGCCTTGTGTTTTTCTCCTTGGTATTCTTCTTCCTCTTCTTCGTGTGAATATTTATCTTCCAAGGGATCTTCTCCGCTCTCGCCGTGTACATGTACATCAGCGTTGATTGATTAGTCGTATGCCAGCACCATCATTACGAATAATAGCAGCGGCATTTTAGCTAGCAACAGCGTTTCCGCCGTGGGGTAGTTTTTTGTACCACTTGCCGCTGGGAGTGGTTGACGTGGACCTGTCGCTTTGCGCCACCGGAATGTCTCTCCGCTGCGCGTGTGTTTGAGGATTCAGCTGGCGATGGACTCTGTTGGTGCCTGCTGGTAGCCGCGTTCTGGAAGCTTCGGCGCATATGAGAAGCTGCTAGGGCATGTCGCGATGCGACGGACAAAGGCGACGATGAATAGGTGGCGATGACTCCGCTGGGAGGTTTTTCCTGTTTTATATAATATATGCCGTAAGACAGCTGTGCAGCTGGGCTTTCCGACGAGCCCTAGATCAACCAAAGCGTGCCCGCAACTTTTTTTTCTTAATACCCGTCGCCACCATATACATAATACTTTACTTACTCATCACTGGAGATTAAGATTCAAAGGTGAGGCCGCTCCCGTAGCCCCAGTCGGCGATATCGGCGAAAAGACAGCGTGTGCAGCTGTAGCTAGCTGTAGCTGTGACAGGTGCGGGCGATCTTCGTGATATCATCTGCATCATCTCGCCCGCGCAGACCAATCCAGTTTCAGCTGGCCGTCGTGCCGCTCTGCACCCGTTGCATCATCAGCTAGGACGTTTGGGACAGTGCTAACCGGCGAGTAGTGGCTGAAGCCTGCCAGCTAGGGAATCGAGCCTGATAGTGATATAGGAGAGGAGGAGAGACGGGAAGAGACGGTTCGAGGTGTTATTATTGTCGTCGTCGCTGTCGCTGGAGAATATCATCGAGACAGGAAGGAATAATATAATATTCCCACTTTGGGCTGTGATCACATCCGCCCAGCTTGCTGGACCCGCAACACCTCCCACAACAACCGGCGAGCAGACAGCCTTCTCTCATCTCAATTCCTATTTATTTCATCAACCAGGACCAAATTCCCATCGGCCCCGCACCGTCGTTCGAACGAAAGAAGAAGAAAACCTCCGAGCCATCTCTGTCTGAGCTGGACTTAGTGCAGACCGCTTGAGGCCCCGTCTTCACTCCCCTGCATCGCACCCCTCAACGTCTACTTTAAACCACCAGCGAACCCTTCTTTATCTTTCGGCTATCCACAATGAGCGGCTCAAGGACCGCTATGCCTCCCCGGGAACCCTCGCGGGACGGCTCTTCGCAAAATAGAGAGCTGGTGTTCTGCCATCAATGTCAGAATGAATGGTACAGGGATCAACATGGGCTGCAGTGCCCCCGCTGCGAGTCCGAATTCACAGAAATCGTAACGTTCCCCCCTCCAAGACATTGTTCGCATCTGCTGCCCGTGTTTAGAAACTAGCAAGGCTGACATCATTTCCACAACTTAGCTTGAAAACGACACCTCGGACCCTCGGGAAGATTTTTACAATGAGTACGATGACTTATCCGACGACGACGACGACGATGAGGAGGAGGACGACCATAACTTTGAAAGGCACAGGCGTCTCCACGAGCAGCATCACCAACAACACCACAATAACCCCCCAAATTCTGGATTCACATTACGCATGGGAGGAACAGGCCCATCTATAAGCTTCCGGACAATCCGCACGGAATACGGGAGCCCCGGCCAGAATGCATTTGGCGGAAGCGGAAGCGGAAGCGGCAGCGGCAGCGGCCATGTTGTTGGAGGGCTAAATTCAAATCCTAGGTCAGCTTTTGGAAGCTCCCCTTTTGCAAGCTCGCCGTTTGATCATGCGCCATCACCATCAACACGGTCCCAGGGACAGCCGCCGATACCAGATCAGCCCAGACGGACGCCTGCTGCTACACCGAACTTTGGCAATGCCGGTGGTCCTATCGCCGAGATGTTCACCTCGATAATACAGAATATTATTGGTGGTAACCGGGAGGAAACCAATCCACGGAGTCCATTTCAACCTCCAGGGCACTTTGGCGACGAGGAATTCGCTCCAGGAGTAGGACAGAACAACCCGGGACAAGGCTCTGGTCAAGGCGAAGCGTCGACCCCAAGATCAAATGCTGGGTCGCCATTGATGGACAATCCATTTTTCATGCAAATGCCAAGGGAACGAGGCGGCATGACGTACTACTCTTCGACACGAACGTGGACCGGTCCTAACGGAGAGGTTAGGACGATACGAACGTCGTCGCCAATGCCACACCCGAGAATGCAGGGTGAACAGGCTACGTTGGACCTCGCTGAGTACGCATATACCTCTTATTTTGATTGCTGTGGTAAGAATAAACTAACAGGCTTCATTAGCATCCTCGCCAATATCATTGGCGGACAGCCAGGTGCCCACGAACAGGACGGCATGTCACCTTTCCTCCGCGCATTCGGGCTAGGCCATGGTCCCAGCGGTGATTACGCCTGGTCTCAGCAAGACATGGATAGAATATTATCGCAACTTATGGAGCAACACCAAGGGAATGCTCCTCCGCCGGCATCGGAGGACTCCATCAAGAGCCTACCGAAAGTTAAAGTAACACAAGAAGAAGTCGATGAGGGCACAGAGTGCGTTGTCTGCCAGGACGAATTCAAGACCAATGAGGAAGCAGTCAAGCTGCCATGCAAGCACATATATCATGAAGAATGCGTGACCAGGTGGTTAGAGACTCACGATGTAAGTTTTTTTCTACCAACTTTTGTTCTTGGAAGGTTTAGGCGCTAACACTGATTAAAGGCATGCCCGATATGCCGTACTCCTATAACACCTGAGGAGCAACGACGGCAGAGGTCGACGCCTGGAGGGCCTCCTGGAGGACCTCCTGGGGGTGGCCCACCACAGGCACAACCAGAAGGGAGTGGGAGTAGTGGGAACGGCCCCGGAAGCAACACCGGCAACATGCATACGACGTCTGGGTCTGGTGGGGGTAATGGCGCCAGATGGACATGGAGTGCGAGTTTCGGACGTTCGTAATACCGAAACCTCGCCTACAATAAATTGTCAGAAAGAGACTGCAAATCATAACAATATTGCTATAAGAAGCTCTGGCGTGTCTTTACGCTTGCTAGATTACGGGGAAATCTACGTCAGAAAACAACTAGAAACGCCCCTCTCTCGTTCACCAAATTGGGCACATGGAGAGGACCATAAAGGCATGGCTTTGCGGTGCAAAGTCTCCTGGCGGATGGTGTTCATGTGAGGAAAGTCTGTCCTCCTTTAAACGTTCCACAAATACGCTCATACCTTACTACACTGTATTGTAATTTTCGACGCCTTGATTCGTTTATCCTTTCGTCTTTGTTTTGTTCGTCAAGTGGCGCTTTCCCCTGTATGCCTTCTGGATTGTGGCTTCTTCTTTTACTCTTCTTACTTTGCATCTTCTATCTACTGTCTTTCTCTGGATGTACTGATTTTAGTCGTTACGCCTGATGAGTATGATGCATCTCTCTCCTTTGATCTCACATTGACTTTCCCCCTTTTTTTTTTTCCTATGGGCTTGTAATGGAGACTGAGAGCAAGGCACTGGAGTGGCCTATAAATACACCTTTTATTTCGGGAATCAAGACTTCTGGTGCTATCTACGATGCTGTTGACAATCGAGGTATCGAATAAACTGTAGAAAATATCCGATTGTAGGCGCATGCTGTGAGTCAGCGTGTTGACTACATATGCAGCCTTATCTCTGAACGTCCCACCACCATCCAACCAACCAACCACCTTCAACTATCAACTTTCATCGTTTCCGCACTGTCAGTCAGTTCGATATTTTTTACGACTATCGACACGATATATACATAAATTGTACGGGTTAGGTACTATAACAACAAACCATTTACGCAAAAAGCCCTTTACACCAATTGTGCAATATAGACGTTATCGATTTCAACCAACCCCACCACGCGACCAGCACGACGACGACGAAAATGGCAGACGACACCGACGCCATAACCGCCCGTCTTGCCGCAGTGGGCTTCGCCGATAAGAACATCAAAGATGCCCTTAAGAACAAGAAGCAATGCGCCGTTCTCCTCTCCATAATCGACGAAGCCAACACCGATGAAAGCCCCTCAGATACCCAACTAGACGCATCCCACGCACCCCTCCTTACAGCCCTCGCTGCTGCCAGCACCAAAGACGCCGCCCTCCCCAACAGACCATACATTGCACAAGCAATCCGTTCTGGTCGGCTCAAGACCACCACTCAAGTCGACGCGGCGATAAAATACGTCAAGGAAGCTGGCGCAGAGTTGACCGACTCGGATTTCGATAAGGCATGCGGCGTGGGCGTGTCGTTCACCAAAGATGCAGTAGTGGAGCTCGTCAAGCTGTACATTGCGGAGAGAAAGGAGGAGATTGAGGAGCAGCGGTACAAGGTGCTAGGTGGGACGATCGCAAATATCAAGGCGGGCACGGAGCTCAAGTGGGCGAATGCGCTAGAAGTCAAGAATGCAGTCGATGCAGAGTTTTTGAGCTTGCTCGGGCCAAAAGACGAAAGGGACATTATCAAAAAGGTAACTATCGTCTCAACCCAGAACATACATGCACGCCTCAATACACGTGAGCACTTAGGAGATCCCGAGCTGATGATATATTGTGATAACAGGGTAAGGGAGTAGATCCAAAAGCACCGACGAAAGATGCAAAGAGCGAGAAGAAGAAGAAAACAGCAGCAGCAGCAGATGCCGAACCGTCGGCAGCTGAATCAGACCCTTTAAACTCGACGAGTATGTTTGAAGGAGGCTTCCTAGGTGCGCTTCACAAACCCGGCGGCAACCCCCAGATCAAGCCGGAGTTGCGAGAAGCCCATATGAATGCAACCGGCGGGAAAGTGTTCACGCGGTTCCCACCAGAGCCGAACGGGTTCCTCCACATTGGACACAGCAAGGCCATTGCAGTTAATTTTGGGTATGCACGGTTTAACGGCGGGAGTTGCTATCTACGATATGACGATACGAACCCAGAGGCCGAGGAGGAGAAGTACTTTACTTCGATCAAGGAAATCGTAGAGTGGCTAGGGTTCAAGCCGTACAAGATCACGTATTCGAGTGATAACTTCCAGCAGCTATATGATCTCGCAGAGGAGCTGATCAAAAGGGACAAGGGATATGTGTGCCATTGCACCGGTAGGGGGTCACCTGAGACGACATCAATAAGAATGATATAGCTAACTGCAACGGGTTTTGTCCAGCGGAGGAGATCCAGAAGCAGAGAGGTGGGAAAGAGGGAGAGGCGGGCCCACGGTACGGCTGCGTGCATAGGGACCGGCCGGTCGAGGAATCGCTAGCGGAGTTTAGGAACATGCGTGACGGCAAGTACAAGCCAAAGGAGGCCTTGCTGCGTATGAAGCAGGACATGTCGAGCGGCAACCCGCAGATGTGGGACTTGACAGCGTACCGAGTGCTAGACGCGGAACACCATCGAACAGGAGCGAAGTGGAAGATTTATCCCACATACGATTTTACGCACTGCTTGTGCGATAGTTTTGAGAATATTACGTGAGTACGCTATGCGGTTACCATTTCAGGTTCACGCAAGCTAACTATGGCTTTTTTGGGGGGATGATAGTCACTCGCTATGTACAGTGGAATTCATCACGGCGCGCGAGTCGTACGAGTGGCTCTGCGATGCGCTGGAGGTGTATAAGCCGCGCCAGAGCGAGTACGGACGGCTGAACATGACGGGCACTATCATGTCTAAGCGCAAGATCGCCAAGTTAGTGAACGAGGGCCATGTGCGCGACTGGGATGACCCGCGACTGTACACGCTCGTTGCTATACGCCGGCGCGGTGTGCCGCCGGGAGCGATACTGTCGTTCGTGAACGAGCTGGGCGTGACGACAGCGACGACGCACATTATGACTCCCCGATTTGAGCAGTCGGTGCGCCGGTACCTGGAACAGACAGTACCGCGGCTATCGCTCATCCTAGATCCCGTTTTAGTGGTGTTAGAGAATCTGCCGGAAGATCACTATGAGGAGATATCCGTGCCGTTCAAACCAAACGATCCCGCAATGGGGGAACACATGGTCCCATTCACAAATAAGTTTTATGTGGACAGGAGCGATTTCCGGGAGGTCGATTCGAAGGATTACTTTAGGTTGGCGCCAGGGAAAAGCGTGGGACTGTTGAGGGTACCGCACACGGTCAAGGTGACCGGGTTTACGAAGGACGAGGAGACAGGGAAGGTGACGGAGATTCGGGCATGGTATGAGAATGATGTGGGCTTCAAGAAGCCCAAAACATACTTGCAGTGGATTGGACACGCGCCGGCCAAGGGGTCACCGGTGGCGGTGGAGGCGCGGCTGTTCAACCAGCTGTTCATGAGCGAGAATCCAGAGAGCAATCCAGCGGGATTTCTCGCGGATATCAACCCGAACAGTGAGGAGATATACAGCGGCGCGATCATCGACACCGGGTTCCATGAAGTGCGGAAGCGGGCGCCATGGCCGGCGAAGGAAGGCGAGAGCGAAGGCGGGGAAGGAGCAGGGGCAGGAGAGGTGAAGCCGGAGACGGTGCGGTTCCAGGGGTTGCGGGTGGGGTACTTTGCGATGGACAGGGAGTCGACGGAGGACAAGATCGTGCTGAATCGGATTGTGACGCTGAAGGAGGACGTGGGGAAGGCCACGCCGCAGTAGCGCCACGATGATGTATGGGCGCTGCTGAGAATGGCAGGTTGGGGTCCCAGCCCCCTGCATTAACAGCAGCGCTATTAGCGAGCGAGCCCCACCGCCGGCCTGTGAAGTATAAAAGGGCGCGCCTGGCCGGCGGGTTTTTTCGCAGGGCGCCGGGTTTACTTTTTGCTTTGTTTTGGTGTTTGTTTTGGTTTGCAAGAAAGCCAACCGTGTCCGCCCGCCTTTGAAAGATCCGCCGGACAACAATCGATAGCCTGCTGCTCGCTCGCTCGCTCGCTCTTTCTTTCCTTTCCTTCTTCTTCCCATCTCCATCTTCCTGCCTGCTTCATCGCATCGCATCGCATCGTCAGCTCCAGCTTCATACTTACTTATATACCTATTGCACAATGTCAAACTACTTTGGCAAGCTCAACAAGACGCAGCTGGCGGACTACGCCCGCCCGCTCGGCATAAACACCACTCTGAAAAAGCAAGATCTCATTGACCAGATCGAGTCTGCTGCGCAGGCCAATCGCGCCTCGCTCCAAGATGACTCGCTCTTTGCGGAATACTTTGATACTCTGCGCGACAATTCTACCGCCGTAGTCGCTGTTCCTACGCCTAAATCTGTCCGCCGCCGTGTCCGCTACTCGAAGGCTCCAGAGTGCGTATCCTCTATTGTACCTGCTTTGCTACAGGCTGCGTAAAGTTGAATCCTTCGCTAATCCCTACCGCAGAGACGACGAGACTGGCGACCAGTCATCTGAGCCACCGACCGACAGCCACATCACCCCGCCCAAGAAGGCACCTCGTGCTTCCGCCGGTACCAGAAGCTCCCGCAAGTCTACAGCGCTCCGCGTCACAGAACATGTCACTCCTACTGTAGTCAACGACGCCCCGCCAATCGACCCGGAGCCTATCCACCCTCTCTCCCCCGGCCAACTCGCCCGTTCCATTCCTGTGAGAAACTTCAGCCTTGCAAACATCGGTGACGCTATCAGCGCTTGGTTTACCGCAGCTGCTCAGACTACGGGCTTCTGGGAGCATGTGGACTTCACGCGCGAGACTCTTTCAAACCCAAACGCAATCCATGCGCTTATAGTGAGCTACGAGTTCGCTTGGCTGTGCCGCGACTTAATCCCATGGCAAAGTGTTTCTGTATGTTTCATCATTATATTATTGTTCCTTGTTTGTAGCAGAAACAGCACGCTAATTCTTTGTAGGTTCCAATTCCTACTGCCCAAATCCCATACACAGACGCCACGACCGGCCCCACCATAGTCAAGATCCCCGATCTCTTTATCTTGCTCTCCTGGACGTCCTTCTGGGCCCCCGTAGTATACTGGTTCTCTCTTGCTGTCTCGACACCCTTACTTACTAGCTACTTTGTCAACATCCGCAAGCGTGGCACATACGACCTCCTGACGTTCAGTATCTCAAAGGCTCTGATTGCGTACCTTGTGTACACCAAACAGATCGTAAACCCGAGTATACCAAGCCTGTTCACACCAGATACCGCCCCGCTCATCGCAAATATCATTGGCACCGACACACCATTGATAGGTGCAGCGATCGGAGGGTTGTTGACAGTTTGGGAAGCTATTTTAGTGAGGCGCTAGGGCTCGAGGACGGCGTGAGTTTTTGGAAGCGGAAAGATATATCAGAATCACAAGTGAATAATGAATTGGGCGTCTTTTCCCATAAGCCTAGTTTTTATTTTTAATCCTTTCTACACTGTTACGATGAAACGGGAATATCCTTGGCCCCTACCCCCAGCTTATGTGTCGATGTATTATGGGATACCTCTGCTGCATTTCCATCTTCCCATGGCGATTCTCTTCACCTTTTTTGAACAAACTCTCTAGTATTCCCCACGGTTTCTTCATGTAGCATAGCTTGATTATCCCTGTTGTAAGTTTCATTTTTTTTCTCGCTCGTTCTGTTATAAGGGCGGTTTGGGTTTTCTTGTAACATGTTTCTTTGTTCCTTATTCCTATTCTCCTAGCCATTGATTTCTTACTTTCTTGTCGATTATTTATTACTACGTTCCGGCGTTCGAATGGGATCCAGGGATAGTCTGACTTGCTGCTTGCTCGATTCGATTTGAATGTACGTACGCGCTTTTCCTTGGGAACTTGGTGATGATATATGTTAGGTTAGGTTTAGATAGATAGTATATTCCGCGACATAATCAGTTTACGACTAGAAATTATTCATTCAGCCAGTTACAACCGCGCTATCTTAAATAAAAAAATCGATCGTTTGTTCATGTTAAGATCAGTGCGATACAGTGCACGCATGCCTGCATGGACCGCAAATGGAAATTAAACATAAGAACGCCGTGTAACATCATGTGATAGCGATGTGGCACGAGATTAGCTAGATGTCAGAAGAAAAGTAAAGGAGCCAATGAGAGACAAGATGGGCTATTGACATTGAATCATCTGGGTTCGATTGGCTAAATATACATTGTTCCTTTATTCGCCGGGGAAGTGTCATTGAAGTAAGTTTCGTTAGTGCGGTCGGGAAGGGGAGAGCAGCATCCTGGTTATCGTATAGGGTGCTAATTATGCAGTTCGTCCATTCGTCATGGGCGCTGATGCGATGCAGCCAGCCTGTCTGCGTGCATGTCAACCGAAAGAAGTTAAAAAAAATATTGGATGCAAAATAGAACGGGCTAGGGAGATGTCCCAGTTCCTAGTCCTTGTCGTCGCCAGCGGCCTCTTGATCCCTCCTTTGGCTTTCTAATGCCAACTTATCGAGACTGCCCTCTACACCTGGTACGGGTGGGAAAAAGGCGCTATCCGCAGGGTTAGCATTTTTTTGCTTAAATGAATAAGTCCGTGTTTTGCATGGTAATAGACTTACGGAATGATATTATCATACGCCGCCAGATCCTTTTCGAGGAAGGTGCAGAATACAACCTTTTTGATCTTGCACACGTATGGGCTCTGTTTCTTTGGTTTCTTTTCACCGTCGCCAGCTGGAGCCGGGGCTGTAGTCTCGCTCCCTTTGATAGGCTCCCCTTCCTTCTTCACGCTCCCCTCAGCACTCTCCAGTTTAACGCCACCATCAACCTTATCCTCGGAATCCCCTTCAACTTCAACTTTAGGCTTAGCATCACCCTCCTCAGTCTTCACATTAGCCTTATCAACATTCACATTCTCCTGTTCCTCCTGCTTAACCTCTTCCTCCTCAACTTCCTTCTCCTGGTCCTCCAGATACCTTCTAACAGCCTGTACCGCAACAATCGCCGCCTCCCTATTAGGGTAGCCGTATATCCCGGTACTAATGCACGGGAAAGCGATCGTCTCGCAGCCGTTCTTCCTCGCGAGCTCGAGCGACGTGACGTAGCAGCTCTCCAGCAGGACTCCAGGGTCCTGACCCTCGTCTTTATAGTCCCAGTAGATGGGGCCAACGGTATGAATGATATGGCGAGCGGGAAGTCTATACCCCTTGGTAATCTTTGCATCGCCAGTTTCGCAGCCATTCAAGGGCAAGCATTCCCTATAAAGATCGTCTCCGGCGGCTCTGTGAATGGCGCCATCGATGCCACCACCACCGAGGAGGGATTTATTTGCAGCATTGACGATTACATCGCAGTCCTTTTTGACTATTAGCTTGCCATTTTTCTTTCTAGTGTAAAAAATAAAGTAGAAATGAAGGAGGGGAGGGAGGGAGTGTGTACTAGACGAGTCAGGTCCATTTGCACGAGGACAGCCATGTCGTTCAGTTTGGCGGAGGGCGGCAAGGTTGACGGTGTTGCTATCGAAGCGTCAAGCTTGCCGGTGTCATAGAGATCGCTGACTGTGGGGAGGGAATCGACGGGAATTGGTGGTTTCTTGTAGGCGTAATAATTCATCTTTGCGGATGTTACTACGGTGGCGATGGAGTAGTTGACGCGGTGGGAGAGATAGTAGAGAGTGCTTCTGGTGAGCCCTCCGGGGAAGAATGCCAGCTCGAGCGTTTGATAAGTGGGGGGTGCTGGATGAGTTGCTCCTGTTGGATTATGGCAGGATCACAGAGCTAGAAGAGCTGTCGTACGACGGCAGGAAACGGCAAGCAGAGAACGATTGCAGGACCTTATTGATGGTAGGGATGGACGGAGGTGAAGATGGGGGATGGAGATGGTATGGAGTGATGGAGGGAAGGAGGAGGTTAAGAAGAAGAAGCTGAGGAAGAAGGTTGAAGAGCGTGGGATTTGCTTTGTGCTTCTTTGTTTGTGCTGCCTGCGGCTCTGCGCCCCACCGCCAAATTAGGCCAGGGCGCCCCGCAGCCTTGTTCGGCTGAGAACTGTCGATTTGTCCTTTCTATATTTACACCCAAATCAATGAATCCGTGTCTATGTACAAAGTTTGCAAAGTCCTCGGCGTGGCGATGAACGACTAGAATCTAACTACTGCTATCTTACAAAACCTCCAACCGACTCCACCGTGATAGGAAGGCCTCACGTGTCCACCTCCACTTTCATCCCCGGATTAAGCGTCTTCAGTAGCGTCTGGTACATCACCAGCATTGTGCCTACTCACATAAAGGAGCATGATACATTAGCCCCCCACGCTCGCCTAGATAAGGGTAAAACAGAATTAAGCTTATTAGTCCACTCACCCGACTGGATACTCGTCCACACACCTCGCGGCAGCACTCCGCGAAACAGCCCCACTACCCCTTCGTACTTGAATATTAGCCGTAGCCCCGTCAGTATGCTATCCGTCTCCAGCAGCATTGCCCCGTTTTTGATTACTGGTGTCGTCGATGGCGACCCTGTCGATATACTTCGCAAATGCGCTTGCATCGTTGTTCCTACCGACTGTGGTCGTGGTATCACTCCTGACGAGTATGTGTGTAGATGCTTCGCTGCCTGCGCCTGCATCTGCAAAGTCCGCGGTATGTTGATCGTATGCGTCTGAACGCGTGGTTTGCTCGCCGCTGAGAGAACCGGTTCTGCTACCTCGTCCGTTCGCAACTGCGTTTGTATCCTGGTCTTGACGACGTCGAGCGGGGTCGTCATTGTACCCGCTAGCCCGCCGGCTGCCCCGCCGGTCAAAATCTCCAGTCCCAGCCCAATATCTTCGCCATGGCAGGACGCTTTTGCCCACTTCTGGAATTGTTCTGTATGGAAAGTTACAGTCAGTTGGTGCTCTAATGCCTTCGAAAAGTTCTGGAGAAATCGTAATTCACACCCCAAAATGCGAACTGCAGCGCGGAGAAAGGTAAATCTCGCATCAAAGTAGCTTTATAACCGTAAAACATGGCGTTCCAGCCCTCCGTCCTTACTATCTTTGGGTGAAGAGTTAGACCGACCATCTCCTCCCAAAATCTCGTAGCAGTTCGTTTCGGGGACCAACCGTTCTGGCAGCATCAAAGGTATTTCGATAATTATATCCGCTTTGGAAGAACGGATTGTTATAGCGTCCTTGCAGCTGCAACCGGGTTTTAAGCACCTGCACAAAGTACCCCACCATCGTCAGCAGTCTATCACCTTCGATTCCCACCCCTAGGTCTCCGGCAACTAAAGAAAACGAAGCACACACGCTCACCAACCTCTGACGGTACGTATACAACAGACGCGAACAAGTCTCCCAAGAAACCTATACCACCAAAAAACAATCAACCAACCGCTCCCTCCTTTCCTCCCTGCATTACCCCGCCGCATCCACCCAACCTTCTTTCAGTAGAACCAACAAAGAGACCGCGGGATTTGCGCAACATACCAGCCGATAGATACGCAACGCTCTCCGGACACCATCGCCACTGCAGCATAATCCGTTTACTCCACTCGTACGTCGCGAAAAATATCATAGTCCCAGGTAAGCTGCCCAGGAACGCAGGCGTAACCCCGCTGTACAACCCGCGCCGTATCCCCTCCTCACGAAATATCGTCGTGTACGCCCGCGCCAGCGTTTCGTACTTGATCGCATTCGGCGCACCCTGCTGCCGCGTCTTGACCGTGTCGAGAGAGTGCATCAGCATGTCGCCCGTGGACCCGCCGATGCCGCCCGCGAGCATGCACTGTATGTAAAACATCCATTTTTAGCCTTTAATCTTTGCTATTGCTTTTCAAGAGGTACGAGAGCTTGAAAAAGTGCATGGTCTGAGTAGGTGGAGAGGGGTGGCGGGACGAGTAGAGACGCACTTGGTAGATTGGCGCCCGAACGGTGCCATCCCCGCCGCTGCCGACCATGAGCAAGTAAACTGTATCGATGTCGGAAGGGCGAATGTTATATTGATCGAGGGTGCTTCATGCTGGAGATACCCAGGGTTCCGTACTTGCGCAGTAGTTTATATTGACGAATGAACCCTAGCTAAGATTAAAATCTAGCTTGTCGCCCTGCTACCGGCCTGCTAGTTGATGGAGAGCTTGATAGACGCAGGAGTAAACGGTAGCAGTCGTGAGATGGTGTTCCTCCGAGCGTCGAGGCGGGTTCGATCGGGTCAATGCAGTGGGGTTGAAGAGGGAAGGTGTATCGTGTGATCGGTCCTGTGGCGGGATTTACCGCATATCACGTTTTCATTAAACTTTTCGGCTACCATTAAAAACCTGTACCATCCCTCCCCCCGCATGTAATTATTCTTAGATATCATCATCAATACTACTTCGTTCCCGACTGTCTGTTCTCTATCCGTAGTGAGTTACGTGATAGATTCTGGTGCGGTTTGTGTGGAGGACGGAGCTGCTGGTAGGGCGAGTCCTACTAGCAGTCACGGCCACACTCCCCAACGTCTCCCTGATCTCATTGTCCTGTCTCTCGTCCTCTACATACGAACACCTCAACATCACCCCTTACCCGTCCATCATCCGCTACCAAACCATTCCAGCTGCATCTTCGGCTTACCGATACCAATTCGACTGATCCATATCCCCTACTACAATTATCATTTGCTGCACAGCCTGCTCGCTCTGCCACAACTGTGGGTGCCCTCGGAGTCTGGTACAGCACCCGACCTTGTGTCTGGGTGTCCTCGGACAAAGAGACAGCATCCCATTGGGGCTACCGACAGGGTGCCATCCCATACTAAGTTCTCAGATCGTGCTGCATCCTTCTTCTGGTGACCGGGAGTTTGTCCTGCGGTAACCTCGCGAGAGTGGGTGTCCAGACGGTAGATACCCGCAAAACCTATTCCCCTAAACCTAAAACAAATTTATGCCGAAGAGAGCCTGCAAGAAGACTAGAGATCGTTTGAAGAAGAAGTTACGCTTTGAGACTTTGAGAAGAAGACTCATCTCGTACCTGGAAGATCGTGATATCAAAACACTCAAGTCTCTGAAGTCACTTGAAACCTATATATATAATACTACCCCGGAGATCTCGGAGGAATTCCAAGACTTCTTCCAAGATAAAGAGCATATTAGCTGGTTCGAAAGAGCCAGAGATAAACTATCGAGTGGGCGGGTCACTCTGTTACAGTGCCTGCAAGACTTGGTGGACTCAAAAGGTCCTGTCGTCACGACAGTACCGACATCCGATACACCCACACCTACACAAGTGTCCGTGAATTGTGCCCGTGATCCCTCTCCACAAGGTTCAGATTATACGACCTCGTGGTTTCGTTCTAGATCACCTTCGCCCCGTACGTCCAAATCCAACTGGAATTTGGGAACGTGTGTGAAGCCCAAGACCGGTGTGGTACACCCGAATTCGAGACCGATATCCCCAGCCCCGAAACGTGTTCGTTGCAGTCCTCCAAAAGAAGCTCTGGAGGTGGATTTAATTTCCTCAGCGAATAGAGTACCACTAGGGCATTATAAGAAGACGGTAGAACATCCGTTTCTGATTACGTCCATAGATCCTGAGACCGAGCTCAAATCATTCGTACGTGCCTCCGGTAACGAGGACCGAATATTGCCTGAGGGAGTGCCCACAGGACCAGTTAACGCTACGCAAGTCGAATATATCCGCTCTATTCAAAAGGACAACCCCTTCACCTACCATCATCATGTCGACCGGGAAAGGAGCACCCAAGCCCGTGCGCTTGGCGGCTATCGAGGACGAAGTGGAGGCCGACGTGTCGACCGATACCGTCCACCCAGAAGATCCGCGACCCGAAGCCCAAGAAGATCCCCAGCCAGAGGAGATTTTCAGAGGACTCACTCCTCACCCTGCTCCGAAGCCGTCTTGGAACCTTCATCCCCCATATCTGACAAACGCTGAATTCAATGTGTACCCGATCAAGGAGCATTTGCCCGATCATCTGATGTCGGCTCGCTTTAGCGAGACCGGAGCCATCCATTACAACGCCCGTCGTAATCCCGGGTTTCAGAAAGCAGTATCGGGCATTCCACCAGGCCCGGATGGGAAGGTGACCCGGAAAATGATTGATGAAGCTCTGTCTCGTAATGGGATTGGGCACGGCCCTGTGTTCCCAGTTCACCAGCCCGAATTTGTGAATGCGACCACAGTCAAGCCGATAATTGTTGATAACGATGTGACAACCCAACTGGCTGTCGGAATCGCCAATCAACTACATGCCTTGCAAGAGCACGTGGGTCGTCAGGGATATACAGTATCTATCACCAAGGACAATCAAATTCAATTCGTTATGCCCGCTGATGCGGCCCAAGATGTACCCGTGACTATAGAGACCACAGCTAGTAAAACAACCAAAACTGCTCACAAGCCCGACTCGCCAGTAAGAACGAAGGGGGCCAAGATAGATAAACCCCAGATTTCCCCACCGTCTGATGACTCGGATCCAGGTTCAGACTCAGACACGGATTCGGACGATGAGAGTGAGCAAGAGCGTAGGAAGCGACAGAAGAAAAAGTCTAAGAAGTCCAAAAAGAAGCGTAGTGATAGTAAGCGTGACCGTGGCCGTAAGAAGAAAAAAAAGTCGAGGTCCAAGCGCAGACACGGCGACTCGTCCTCGCCCTCTTCCTCGGACGATGACTCGTCAGACTCGTCCGGGTTGGACATTGATTCGGATTCAGACTCGGAGGCGGAATGGAATTGGCAGCCATCCCTCAGTGCCAAAATAGACATCCCAACCTTTACCGGGGATTCCGGGCTGCAGTTCAAAGATTTTGTAGAGGCGGTACAGCTACAGGCCGACTTGATTAAAGGCACCTCGCCTTCAATCCGACACTGGCGAAAAGTCCGTCTCCTATTCTTCCGTACTAAGCTCGCTGGGGGCGCCCTCCGCTACTTCCATGCCCAATCTAAGCAGACCCGAAGGGACTTTGAGAAGATCTGTCGGAAAATGTACGAGAAGTATAAGGAAGAGGAGGATGTCAAGGGGGACGCTCGGGATCGTCTGAGTTCGCTTAAGCAGAATGGCCGGAGCCTCTCGGACTATGTTCAGGAAATCGAGGAAATACGTGATACCTTGGGAGTTGCATCCTCTTCGGACAAGAAGTATTTACTGGACAAAGTTCTTGATGGGCTTGATGATGCGGACTCATTCACCTCCCAGCTTACAATGATCCTAGGTAGCCGCAGACGTAGCCGATGGACTCTAACTGAGGTGATGGGGCGTATCAAAGGATTAGCTTATGTGGAAAAGCGCAAGGACAAGGCTAAAGTCTACAAACAGCTCCAGTTGCCATATGTCGATCCATTAGTTGGGTTATATGATTCCATAGGCGCCCTACCGGAGTCATTGGGGAGGGACAAAGCGTCGCGGATACTTGATCAAAACCCCGACCTTCGTCGCCCTCAGACGGCCGCGGCGGACATATATGCACTCTCAGCAGACAGCTACTCTCGTCCTGGCCGCCCGTCGTCCGCACCTGCCACTCAGAGGACCGCGTATCCTCCAAACCAAGCGAAGGCTAACTCAGGTTCATGGTCACAGGCCCGTCAAGAGCAAGCGTCCTCGGAGCAGCCAAAAACGTGCTCGCATGGTCATCCACCCAATGTGACGTTTCAAACGGGAGTGATTTGTTTTAATTGTGGAGAAGAAGGGCATTACAGTAGGGATTGTGTTAACCCGCCGGCCCCGCCGGACATTCGTGAATCATTGCTGGCCGACTTCCGCGCGAATATGGCGAGGAAGAGAGCTAATGAGGCGGCCGCCGCAGCGTCTCGTGATCCCAAACCCCCTGATAAAACCATAGTAGAAACGAAACCAAAACCTCAGCCTACTCAGATTATGCAGTCCAAGCCCCAGCCGACCGTAGTTGAGAATAACTTGATAGATTTGGGGCATTGGGATGATAGCCTACGCCAAGTATACCAGACGTGGACCTCGGAGGCCGAGGAAACACAATTCTTTACTGTCGAAGATCCTCCCGAGATCCCTGTGGTGCCAGTATCAGCCAACTCAATAGACATTACGGTGCTTAGTGGAGGTATAGATAACGAAGGCGTCCCCGTCTATGTCAGTGAAAAGAGGACCGCTGATAAGCACCCGGAGGAACCTGTAGCCTCCAGGCTCCGCTTCCAGACCCCGCCTCGTCCAGCCGTGGATTCAGACTTGGAAGACGATGCAGGACCATCTACGCGTGCTCGCCCAAAAACAGCCAGTGCAGTTAATCGTGAGGGTATGATCAGAAGGCGGGCAACCACCTCTCCCGCGCATATCCGCATGATGCAAGACGCCAACCCCTACGATCTTGTGTCCAAAATTCGTGACATGGAGCTCAATGTACCGCTGGGGGTTTTACTTGATGGGAACCCTAAATGGACCCGTGAGTTCGCGCAGGGCCTTGTCAGAAAACGTGATCGTAAAGACAAGGGCAAAGGCCGTGTTGTAGAGAACAATGTCGTAGAATGGGGCGTTGGTGCGTCCGCAACGGAAACTGGCGCTTATGCCATCGATGACCCCCAGTGCGCTGCGCACCATGCCGTAATCCCCTATCCTGCAGCCAAGCCGATAACTGTCCCCACCCGGAGCGACGCCTTGGGCCGATACGGGAGTCGCGGCATTGACAATGGTCGGGACAATCGTCCGCGAGGAGCTGAAGACGCGGGACCCTGCGAGCTTTTCTACACACCGTCAATTTACTACGGCGCTCTACAAAAGTTTACGCTGCTGAGGACCTTACTGGACGGAGGCGCTATGGTGAATCTCATTCCTAAGGGAATTGCACAATTACTCAACCTACACTTACATGCGTCCCAATCCTTACAAATGAGATCCGCCTCCGGACATGCCGTGCCCCTAGAGTATTATGTGGACATTTGGCTTGAAGTCGCCGGGGTTAGCTATCGTGTCCGGTTATATGTTTTGCCACATGCATCGCTGTTCTGCATTCTCCTGAGTCGCCGTTTCCTGATTCAGGCGAAGGTTTTCGGTAACTATGAGACCGAACAATATCTGCTAAGAGACAACAGAGGTTCCTCATATGAGATCCCCCGTAGCGATCTCGCTCCCGCCATCCCCTCAGGTTGTAAGGTAGAAGTACGAAATCGGGATAGATACATCGAAGAGCTACAGACGGACCCGGCCGGGGAGTACGATAGCCTCATTGACGAAACAAATGAGTTGTGCGAACAAATAGCCAATGAAAGCAGCGATGATGATGAGGATAGCGAGTCGGAGGGATCGTTAAAAGCCCCGGGGCGTCACTAATTGGGTATAGTGGCGTCCACAAAATCTTTGACCCAGGGGGCACATTCGATGTTAACGCTGTCCTCGGAGAGGGCAATTATTTAGAAAATTCTAAAGGGGGAAAAGCCGCGAAAAGCGCGGAAAACTTTTCATTTGTTATAGGACCACCAAGCGCGGGCCGAACCTTATGCGAAACCGCCAATGTTATAGCAGGACGAAATATAGGCGAAACTGCTCTTGATAATAATAATAATTATACTGCTGGTGGGAACAAGGGTGTAGATTTTGAAGCCCTTGGTCCCGATCCGGAATACGAACACCCTATGGACGCGCCCGTGTATGCAGCTCGTATCCAAACATTTCGAAGACCCCTAATTATCGAGGACGATCACCCAGACGCCATATGGGGTGACACCCATGGCTTCCCGACAGATCGCAGGCCGCGTGACTACAGGCGCGATCTAACGTCTGCAAGTGATGATGAGGTGGATGCATGGTTTAAGGATTCCGGGCTTACCATGGGTCCTGCAGGAAGTAAGGAGGATAGGCGATATATGCGTAGGGTCCTATACACGTGGAAGGACCTTTTTATCACCAACTTGTGCGATTTACAGGCAACCGATCTGGTCAAGCATTACATCCCAACGTACGCTGATGCCAAACCCCGCAACGATGGCCAACCTTTGTACACCCAGCGTCAGCGTGATTGGCTGAATGACCATATCCCCAAACTCCTACATGCCGGAATTATTACCCATTGTGATGGACCCTGGGCCGCCAGGGTAAGATTCGTAGAGAAGTCCAACGGCGGTTTGCGGTTGACTCATAATTACAGACCTGTCAATGCAGCCACTATCAAGTCAAGCTATCCTATTCGTCGTCTGGAAAGCCTTGTCGACACCATGTGTCAATCTCAATTCAAGACATTTTGGAAAGCAGATGGTGCCAATGGATACTGGGCGGTTCCGATGCATACCGGCCATATCTATAAGACGGCGTTTCTCACTTTCCTGGGTATGTTCGCATACACGCGGATGGGACAAGGATTGAATGGTGCCCCTCATACATATGCCCGCTTACAAGATCTGATGGCTGGATCCATACCAGAACCGCATGCTGAGCAGCCAATCTCAGGCGTGACAACCCATATCAATGAGGATGGAGAGGAGGAGAAAAGCGCATACGATTCATTCTTCGACGATAATGTGGGCGCGAACAGTAGTGCCCGAGCGCAAGCCCGCTTCTTGCACATAATGTACTTTCCACGTATCGCTTGGGCAAAATTGTCGTTGTCACCCGATAAGTTCTATTGTCTCATGGCGGCCTTGGGCATGGTAGGCTTCCAACAGACGGCCGATGGGCTGCGTCCGGACGATCGTAAACTGGCCAAGATCCGTGAATATCAACCACCTAAGACTGCTGAGGAGCTAGAGCAGTTCATGTACTTCACCACGTATCTGAAGCGGTTCGTACCAGGGAAGTGCGATCTGCATCGCATCCTAAAAGAGGCCATGGTGTGGGTGCCAGAGACCGAGCTAAACGCGGACCAAGGGAAAAGCTCGGGCAAGCTCCTCAAGTCAAATCCAAAGTCTAAATCTAACTCCCGTGTAACCAAGAAGCTGATGGAGTTTCGTTGGACGGACCGACAACAAAAAACTTTTGACACCATTATCTACTCCATTCTGAGGACGCGCTGTTGGGGAGGGGATTATAACTTGCAATTCCATTTGGCCACGGATGCGTCCGCGTATGGCATGGGAGGCGTACTTTTTCAACTACCGGATTGTCCGCCAGGTACGATCGCCAGTAAAAAGACTCGTGGGAAGGAAAAATACATCTACTTTATGTCTCAGCAGCTGTCCGGTCCCGAATCCCGTTATATGACAACTGAGCGGGAAGGTCTGGCTGTTGTCCGTTTCCTCAGTGAGACAGAGCATTATCTCCTCGGGTCGCCGCATCCGGTCATACTATATACCGATCATACAGCGCTAGTGCATATCCTCAACAGCGGGGATGCTACCGGGCGATTAGCACGCTGGCAGATTAAAATTTCTCAATTCGACTACAAAGTGGTGCACGTTCCGGGGAAGGACCTGGAGATAGCTGATGGCTTGTCGCGGATACAATCTCTGATGGATCCTCCAACCGCGGACGCCGGGCCTGAGGAAAAATGGCTCTCCCTTGATATCGCAGCGGTAGGGGTAATTGGCATTGAGGATAAGAATAACTGGTCGACATATCTGGAATCAGTTTACGAGCCGGTGGTGCTTTACTTGTTGAGCGGAGGAGATCGAATGGAACCGGGATTGATGGACTTAAGTGCTGATACATGGAGGTGGCTGAAGGTGAAAGTGAAGAGGTACCGCCTGGTCGATGGTCCGAATGCTCGGTTGGAATACTGGGAGACAAGTGGGGTGTGGAGTAAGTGCATTCTGGAGGACGAGGTGGAGGATGTCGTGAAAGCAGGGCATCATCACGGGCACTACGCGACGGAGCTTACGTTAAAGTGGTTAATCGGAAAATACTACTGGCCTACGCGACGACCCGACGTTACCAATTACATTCGGTCCTGCGAGGCATGTCAACAATGCAACATGAAATGGCCCCTCAAAAATTCCCCCAGGCCTATTCTAACTCTTAACCCCATGGATATGGTGGCCTTAGACTATCTGGGCCCCCTGAATGCTACCCAGCGTGGGAGCCGTTACATACTCGTTGCGGTAGATTATTTCAGTCGCTACTGCTTCCTGCTACCGACGCCCAGTCCTGCAGGCCGCTACGCGGTTGAGTTACTGCTGCGCATATGCGCCTACTTCGGCCTACCCCTCTCGATTCATTCTGATAATGCGCCTCACTTTGCCGACGGCCCTCTACCCACATTTTGTCGTGACCATGCCATTAAACAATTCTTTGGACCATCGCGCCATCCTCAAACAACCGGCCTTGTAGAACGATTGATCCAAACCCTCCTATATCATATCCGCAAGGTTTGTGTCGCGCAACCCGCCTTCCTGACGTCCTGGGACGAAAAGATTGTCCTGTTCCAGCACTCCCTCAACACTCGGTATGTGCGGCACCATGGCTTTACCCCCAGTCAGCTCTTCCTGGCAATGAATGCCCGGTGGGACCCCCTTGATGCAACGGCCCGGGACCTTACGCAGCAGCAGTTGTTAGCGTTTGTCGACATGAATAGATCGTTCGAGGAAGACGCAGTGCAGGCTATTGCATTGAGGTTGGATGCGCTGGCGGACAATCAACGTACCGCTGTCGAGACTGTGTTGGAAAACCAGGAGGACCTTAGTCGCAAGTATGCAAGTAGGCATTTCTCAGCTGCGCCCCGCATTGGTGACCTCGTTCTGCTCAAGAATACAGATACCCACATTCCCAAGCTGAAGCCCAGAGTGGTACCCGGCATCTTCCGGGTGGTCAAGATGGCTCAACATGGTCGCTCCGCGTGGATACGAGATATCACTACTGGCATACAACGAGGCCGCTATTCACTGGACCATCTACGCCTCTACGTACCTTCTAACCCTATAGGCTGATCATCCCGCTAAGCATCTACGTCTGCGGCCACTGCTCCTATACCATGTTTCCTTTGTTCATTTTCATTGCAGCGCAGGGCTTGCAATAGTTACTCCCTGTAAGCTGTGGCGGGATTTACCGCATATCACGTTTTCATTAAACTTTTCGGCTACCATTAAAAACCTGTACCATCCCTCCCCCCGCATGTAATTATTCTTAGATATCATCATCAATACTACTTCGTTCCCGACTGTCTGTTCTCTATCCGTAGTGAGTTACGTGATAGGTCCGGTCGAGTCGGCTTGTAATCCGTCTGCAGAAATAAATTTTTTTTTTTTTTGGAGTATTGGGTCGGCGTCGGCCAAGAAAGAAGAGCCGAGTTCCCTTTTGGGCGACATTCATCCCAAAAAGGCGCAAGCCGGTTATATCCGACTCGGGTTTATCACAATGCAACATAAACAACACGCATTCCTCCAAAATCGGGACCGTGGCCCCGAAACTATATTATCCTATCTACCAAACTATATACCAGATCATATATCCACCAAAGGGTATTCTAAACATCGCCAGGCTCAGAAACAAAAGGAAGAGAATGAATGGCCAATACTCCCGCAAATGGTAAGAACTTGCTAAAAAAGAATAAAACGGAACAAAGAAATAAATGAAAAGTGAAAATGAAAAGTGAAAATGAAAAGTGAAAAATGAAAAGAAAGATTTCCATAAAATGGTCATCAAAAAGCTAGATCCGAAACCTCAAATATGCAAAATCAATAAACGACATCACTAACCCCAATTGCAATATGCGTACTCATCCTCCCCGACTTGGCTCCCATGATCTCATGATCCCCGGGTAACCCTAATACCCCCGACAGATCTTCGACCTTGATCTTCCGTCGCGTTCTCGCCCCCCTCCCATAGTTATACTCCACTAGCCCCTTAAACAAGGCCGCTAGCTGCGCAACCATCGGGTACCCGGTGACATAGATCCCATCCGGCTGCACGATCGAATTCTCCGTCCCAAACTCCTCCGGCACATATAAATCTCCAACGGCCTCCGCAAAGATCTTTAAATCCTTCTCGGTAAACTTCCCATCCTTATCCAACACCCGTCTGTCCAAGGTTAGAAACGCCGCCAACACGGGCATCGTAAAGCTAGCCCCAAACTCCGCTGCAGCGGCTTTCAACTTCTTCATCTGCTTCTCCGTAAAGTTCTCCGCCTTGAATAACGACTCCCAGTCGCGCTGCTGGATCGGACCCCACCAGTAGCGTTTCGACTGCGGCATTACAACCGGTATCTCGACGTATACACCCAGCTCGATCAACCGCTGCACGGGGACGGCTTTGAATCCGGGTCCCTCGACGGGTCCGTGAACGAGATATTCATGGTCGTAAGGGCTGTCGCATAGTCCGGCCTTCATCATAGCGGGGCAGTGGTATACTGTCGTGTTCTTGGGCAAGTTGTACCGGTCAAGCACACATATCAGCCCGCCGGCCATGGCTCGGCTGTGACCATACTGCAGCACCAGCGCGAGAGAGGCAGCCCAAGATGAGAACTGGGAGTAGGCGCCATCGGTGCGAATGGGTCGTTGACCGCCTAGGTGACCTGTAGCCATACGACGGAGGGTGGCGTGGTCGATCTCTTGGATGGATTTGTTACCTCCACCTTTGATTTTACGTCCTTGGGCGTCGACGAAGGCGTGCGGGAAGATACCATCGATAGTGTTAAGGCCCTTAAGGCCACCGCCCGAGCTCGGCGAGCACGCGCGGAATAGATACCGAGGCACATCCTTTGTGCTATCTATAACGTACAGACGATTATGGTTAGCCTTGGGAATTCCTAAATCATAGCTTTGTTTCATTATATGCATAAGGGGGGGGGGGGTCTTACCTTCTAAAACCTTCATCTTGTCTAGTTGTGTCTGCACGGCGAAAATATTTCCCAAAACTCCCGTGACGGAAGCTGCAGCTTTAGCAGGTGCGGGTGGTGTGACGGCAACAGGCGTCACAACCGGTGGTAGAGCAGCAGGCGCTTCTTCTCGAACGGCGGGCGGGGTATATATGCTAGTCGAACATCCAGCGGGGACCACTCGGATTACTCTGAATGACGGTTTTGTTTCACTCGCTCGTTTTCTGCTAGGGACGATCTAGCAGCAGACTTGAATTAGCAATTACGGTCTTGGAGGATGACGATATGAATTGTGTACGGGAAATGCATGTAGCTCGAGGCAGCAGGGTCGTCTTGGAGAGATATATACATGTTGCTAATATTCTCGAGACAACCTGCATATGCACGTATACATATGTGTACGAACAGATGCACACACGTACATCATGCATATATATATAGGGGAAGCGTATTGAGGAAGAAGAAGAGCCTACTTACCCAGTCAAGAGCTCGAGCTATTCGTCCACCCGACGACGTCGACCTCGGCGACGACCGTCTTTCAGACCAACTTAATCCAACCATCTTGAAGGTCTCCAGCTGGGACCCGGCGGGTCTTTATATCCCAACGCGTTTGTCGTGACGAGCTTGGATCCTTCTGAAGTGTCGAGTTGAATCCTGGCCAAGGCGGGCCCGTATGTAATCGATGTCTAATCCGCGAATCCGAATCGAATGCCCCCACACGAGGCCAATAAAATGTACCGTCTGTCCAGAAGGAAGGCTGAAAACGGGAAAGACAGCGTGATGGCTGCGGGGTAAGATTGAGAAATGAGTCGAAGGGATTTGACTGGTGCGAATAGCGCGTATGTGTATATATGCAAGTATGCGTGTGCACGTGTGTGTCACCTCAGAGCAGAGCGTTTTCCGGGTGCGTAGTGCGAGCGTGTATATAAAAAGGTAGAACTACTGGTAGCTAGCAGAACAAACCACTTGGAAAATCCTAAAATCTTGAAAAAGGATATATATCTATATCGACACAAAGTGTAGAATAGTAAAAAGTGTAAAAAAATAAAAATAAAAAAGAAAAAGCTGTCGAGATTTCTAGCAGAAATATATAGAAACTTGTAGTTCGTAAAACCTGCCAAAGGATAAGAATGAAATATAATCTCTGTGTATTATTATGTTATAACAACTTGTAGAAAAGGACAGCCTCGAAGGACGGGAAGACATCTTTATAAGTATGCAATCCCAAAAGCATTCGGGGAGCTTGCAGCCTAGAGATTAGGCTTAGCACAGACAAAAATCCCACCGTCCGCGATCCCGCAGCCTTGTCACTGGTGTTTTCGCTAAGTGGTTCCCCATATCCTCCACCTAAACCATATCGCATTGCGTGGCTTTGCTCCTAAGGTTGGAAGCTTTCTCGTCTCTACTCCAAATCCGCAGTGGGCTTTGTGGGTGTGTGTGTACCATACCGCCTGGCCGGCAGCCGCGCAGGATCCGCCTATCCACTTCTGCACTGCTCGTTTCCTCCCCCCCTTTTTTCCACCCAGCGAACAAAGACTCGATCGAGTAACTCATGCTCACGTAATTAATTAAGATACCATGCGTACGTCCAGAGACAGCCAGCTAGTAGGCACATGCAGCATGCGGTTTCTCGCGGAGGGGGGGAATATCACAATGGCCAAATGGTCTTTGTAGAGTGTGCTTTACATAGTATACAACATTTTTAGGATCCCGGATATATCACACCTATCAGACTGCCCAGTCCGCCCCGCGTTGGCTGCATCCATCCCGCTTCCAAATCGAGCCGGCCTCCAAAACACCACTAATGCAGCATGCTCGCAGTCTCATCTGTATCAATGAATGACCCTGTGTGACGCCTTTCCCTTTCCCGATTTTGACTCGCCGCGTAGCTAGTTTGCGTCCCGTCCAAGTCTCCCCGGCAGGCTGCCTCGAGTGAGTCCCGCCCGCGTGTGTGTCATCGCGAGGCCAGAAGTGCAGCCCTGCGCAGTCACAGCAACACCAAGCTAATTATAATATTATCGTTTACTTTAATCTTATATAGCACGATACCAAGTCTGGTATTTCCAATTTATCCAAGGAGAAAAAGAACAGCATGGCCGTCTTAATATCAACAGGGAGAATATTAATTGCACCTGTGCTAGGCTTTTCGAATGTCTAACAACCAGAACGCACCCAAACACCACCACCAGCCAAACCCACAGCCTCCCGGGCGTCCACATGGGAATGATTCTACAATACCCATCCAATGCCATGGCCATGGATTGACTTTCCCCAAGAAATGTGTACGGCCTGGCTGATGGCTTGCTGAATGAATGAATGTACGGCTGCCTTCGGCGATTGGAAACCTGCAGGCTGGGCTCCCCTGCTGCCGCTGGTGTGCTGTTCACTCGCGCTGCCCTGCGATTTGTCATGTTCCTGTCGCGTCCGCTTGCTCGCCTTGACGGAACCTCTGCAGCCTGGCACATATCTTCCGATTGAGCCTCACCCGACCAATGCGCACCCCCATCGATAATGAATGAGGTCGCATGCCCTCCTCGACAATGCACAAAAATGATAGCAAATGTAATAAAAGATCAGTAGCTTCATGATATTCAGTGTATAATACAATACCGGGACTGCTATCGTCCCTTTTAGCCGCCATATAAAGCCTCCGCCCCAGCCACCTCCAAATCAGGGTAGATAAAAAGTTACACAAGAAATCAAGCCATTCCGCATCGCACTCAAACTCCAAGAAAAATAGATAAAAAAAATAAAAGAATAAAAGAAAAAAGGAACATGATGGAAAAAAGAAGCGGGTATCGATCCCTTCGTGGCCCAAAAAGAAAACATCAAAAAGTAGAGGAGGAGAATGGGCAATGTTGGTCCCCAAAGTAACAAAGCAACGACAGTGTGCAGGTAGCCTTGGGACGCTGCTCTCCGCAAGTTTTCGCAGCCGAGTATTCTCGGTACCCTGGATCGGGATTAGAAACGAGGATGCATCTACGCGACGACCTCAACAGCATACGACTGCAGCATACGACTGCAGCAGCCCGGCCCACTACACCGGCGCCTGTGTCTCCTGCACCTTCCTCAAAAAGGACGTTAGTCGAGCCGTATCAACATCTACCGGATCGCTCTCCACGGACTGCAACAGCCCTTCCAACACATCGTTGATCATATCCTCATTAACTCCTGCACACATCGCTACAACCTTCTTGATATTGGCCTCAAGTTCCAGCGACCGCCCTCTAAGAGTCTGCGCCAACTCGTCCAACATCTTTTCATTGCGCTCGTACCCCACCATCCGCGCTTTCAGTATCGATGCCGCTGGCAATGTCTTCAAGTACCCGGACTGCGTCCCCGTCAGGTTCTTAAAGTCACCGTTAACCATCTCTGGATTCAGTTTATACGGTTCATTGGGATCAAAGGCTGTCACTCCACCATCATCGTTCGCCAGGCCATTCGCCATTCTGTTGTGTACCTCCGCGAACTTTCTCTTCTCCTCCTGCGTCGCTCGGTTGAGGTTGTGGCTCTTCTGCCTTAGCTCCGCCTTCTCACTGATTCGCTGTTGAAGTGACTCCAACTTTCGTCGGTCCTCGCTAAGTTTCAGTGTTACCTCCCGTAGTTGCGTGTGCGTCGCGTCGATTTCCGTCTGCTTTTCTTTAATCTCTGCTTGAAAGTCGCCATCCAGACCGCCTATCATCTTAGTCATAGCTGCATGAATTTAAAACACCGTATTAGTCATACTCGGTAACTTTATGCCGTTTTGGCCTGCCGCCCGTTTGATCGAGTTCTGAAACTTACAACTGATAATGTCCTCACTCTTCTGCAAAACATTCTGCGGAACGACCCAAGGCTGATCCCTTGGCCGCGCGACCTGCACTGGATCTCCCCCGACCCCGAAATCCAGAGGACACAGCCCTGCCCGATTCGGTATGCTCGGATCCGCGCCAACTTCTAGCAGCTGCGATACAATGCTCTTGTTCCCTATTCTGGCAGCAATGTTCAGCGCCGTATCCCCACTCTTGTCCTGTGCGTTCACAATCTCTGTCATAAACCTGCCCATATTGATCCCTTTGTTGTTCGGATTGCTCGAGTTGGCTGCTCCATACTTGACAACGAACTCCAGAAGACTTTCGAGGTAGTATCTACTAGCTTGACTACGCCCTTTGATCCCGGACATGAGGGCAATGTGATGCAGCACCGTCCGCCCTGAGTCATCTACAACGGATATGCCGGGATGTAGCAGCTCCAACAGGGCAGGGAATGTGGAGTTTTCTAGGTTATTTGTTACAAGACAACCACGTGTTAAAGGCGTCTCTCCGGCAAAGTTGACTCTTAGCACGGAGGCTCCTTTTGATACCAGCGTTTTAATTAGTGGAACGTTCGCCAACGCGGCCGCCCAATGCATCGCCGTATGACCCATCTTGTCTATAGGTAATTCGAGTTCCTCAACCGTGAGCTGTTGTAGGTCCAGATGATCTTCGTAGCTGGAAGGCCCACGAAGAGGTGGTGATATGAACAAACTTGTTAGGATTTCCGTCGCTTTTTCAAGGGCCGGCGTCGATTCACGCAGGAGCGGCGGTAGCGCTCGTGGTGTCATATCCACATCGGCAAAGGTAGCATTGAACTGCTGATCCGGTTCGGGAGTCACCCGGAATCTCTTCCGAGGAGGCTCACCAAGATCTACCGCTGAAGAATTGTAGTTGGTAGGGCCGAATGAGCCATACGTAGATGTTTGGTCGGGTATAGTCGGGGCAAAGCTTGCTTCCACAGGGTAATTGGTATTCTGCGTCGATTCCTGCGAACTCTGGTTCATATTGAAAGAATTCTGAGGCGTTAGTTTCGGAGTTACTCGAGAAGTCGTATCATACGATTGGGCAGCCTTGCTAATGGCTGCGAGAGCTGTCGACGCCGTTTCAGAGATATTCGAAAAGTAGTTGCCTTGGGACGTATTCAATGCCTGCGAACTCGAGTTGTACATCCGTTTCCGTTTCGCTGCCATCGCCTGTTCCTTAGTAGGCGTCGCATCGACACCGTCTCGGTGGTGAGGGTTGTATTCCAGCAAAGGGCGTAAAATTTCCTCAACGCCGTACTGCCTGCAGAATTCCCGCCCTCGGTCAAAACCGATCCTGTCCGAGCAGCCGCTGTTAGAATAGTCGGAACCGTTACAATAAACTAAATTTGCAGCCTCAATGATCCGTACCATGTTCCCTGATATTTCCCATACCCGCCCTGAACCTTCTCGTGGGTACCGGTCAGAATTTCCTTTTCCAAAACCTTTGTCCGCTTTCCCTTCTCCACGCCAGCCACTTTTAGAATCTGGGTCGCATTGAGCCAATCGTCCTCCCGACGTCGCATTACCGCCACGTTGTTCACGGTCATTTCGTACACGGAAACCCCAGAGTAGACCGCCTAGGACACACACAAACACACGATACTGTCAGCCGTCGAGTCCAAGCCTTTTCAACACAATTCGAGCGCAGGGAGGATGTGTACCGAGTATATCATTGGATGCGAGGCGCTATTGTCGGCGAAGCCTGTTGGCGGAGGCGTCTGAACCCGAGTGTCAGCCATAAACAATTATTATTGATACCATTTGAACAAAGGAAAGAAGATATAGGCTCTTACACCCACAGGCGTCGAATTGACGGACGCGGAACTCATCCCGGCGTTGAAGGAGCCACCCGGGCCAGCATGGCTGAGCGAGGATGTGCTGCGATGCAGAGGTCCAGGCGGCCTGGCCGTAGTGGTGGTAGCCATGGATGCAGACACAGCGGCGACGGTTTATATACGAGAAAGAGAGAGAGAGAGAGGGATATACAGAGGTACAAAGAGAGAGAGGGATATGAGCCGGCGGGTAATATGGGAGTATATTAAGAGGTGGCGGGGGAGCGTGGACGGGGAACGAGCGAGCGAGCGGGAGATCGGAATCGGGTGAGCGAGCGTCGGTGTGGGGATGAATATCCGGGGCTCGATCTGGCCGCCTTAGAGTCGTCGCCAGTCGCCAGTCGCCAGGCGGTCGGAGCGGTGGATGGACTCGCCAGCGTCGTGAATGCAGGGCAGACGGATGGACGGACGGACGGTCAAACCCCTAACAACAGCCAATCGGGTGCAGAACAGACGGTCAACGGGACGGCGGCTGCAGGGCAAAGCTCATCAGGACGGGACGAGATCGAGGAGATGGAAGGAAGAAAGCAGCGACGGGCGTCGAATGCTGCGGAGGGAGGGAGAATTGAGCGACCCGGGCGATGAAAGCGAAGGGTTTTGGTGAAGTCTGCTGGAGAAAGAAGTTCGGGCTCAGAAGAGCAATTGAAACGGTGGATGGTTTGTTTGCCAGCCAAGTCAGCCAGCCAGCCAAACACCAGCCACAGATCAGATCGGAGCAGAGCAGAGCAGAGCAAAGGCAACAGCAGAACAGAACAGAGCAAAAGCAACGGCGATGCCACCAGGAAGGCTGTCTAAAGACTGTTTATGTATGTAGAGACCAAACTGCTCAGCTGGGGACAGTGTACTGGAGACGCCGAGCAAAATCGAATGCGGCGATACACCAATATGTATTATCCTTACCAGCGAACGCGTGAACGACTGCTGCGCTGAGGCCAGCCTCTCATTGGCTAGCCCTGCTCGCCGTGAGACTTTGGCTGCTTCGGGCCTGGCGCCCGGCCCACTTGCCGTTTTGGATAACTTCCAATTCTATATTATATCTGCTGGGTATCGTGCTTTTGATATCGTACAAGAAACAGAACAATCTCCAAGCTGTATGCGCGCCCTATGCATCTCAATCGTCGCCGTCGTCACCGTCGTCACCGTCGTCGTCGGGCTTGCTCTTCTTCACCTGCCGTATCATCTCCTGCAGCTCGTCCGCCTGCTGCCTCTCTTCCACGCTCATCTTGTCATACCGCTCTGCATCTCGCCTCTTCCTTTTCCTCTCTCGTCGGTCTTCCTTCTGCTCCTTCGACTCCACCTTGCTACTCCACGCAGAATTTCTCTTCTTGCTCTCCAGTCGCTGCTCCTTCTCCTTCTGCATCTTCTGCCGATACTCCTCCGTCTGTCGCTGCTGTATGCTCTCCTGTCGCTGCTTCTCCCTCGCCTTATCCTTAAACCGAATCCCATCCACGTTCACATCCTCCCCTTCCGCCAGCCCTAGATCAACCTCGGGCACCCCCTTCAGTTCCGGCATCTTTGGCATCTTGAGCAGTGCCCACCCTCTACCCGTCTCCGCCCAATCCACATCCTCAATCCTGAATATCGATGTCGTAACATGCGCCTTGTAACTGCGTACCCAGCTCACAAATCCCTGTAAGCCCTTTTCATACACTGCTCTATCCCCTCTCGCCACCTTCCGTACCTTTTCCAACTCCTCTTTAACCATTTGTTCACTCGGCGGCGCAACCTCGCTCTCGGGTATCAACCGCATCGGCGTCTTCCGCAGCTTCATAAAAGGCACATAATCCTCCTCCCTCCCCTTCGTAAGCAGCAGTACCGCCTTTCCCCTCCTCCCAGCCCGTCCAGACCTCCCACACCGGTGCATAAACTGCTTCGGATCCTGCGGCGCATCTATCTGTACCACCAAATCCACCTCAGGAATATCCAACCCTCTCGCCGCGACGTCCGTCGTCAACAGCATCACCATCCCCGCACTCCCCACAAACTGCTCGAAATTCCTGCCTCGATTCACCGACGACTGCCGGCCATGTAGCGCGATAACTGTAACCCACTCCGGTAGTAGCACTGGCATCAAATGTGCAAAGTAGTCCACGGCATGACACGTCGAAAAGTACACAATCGTCTTTTGCGGCGGCACCGCCATCGCATCCAGTATCCTTGGTAGATAAAATAGCTTCTGCGAAGCCATCACGGGTATGTACCCGATATCGAGACTAACCGGCGTCCGCTTCTCCTCGTCCTTAGAGTCCCGCACCTTAACATTGATGCGCACCCCATTACGTACCCCAACCCACCCCATCACACCTTCCACCGCATCTGTAACACTTGCGCTGAACAGACCTGTTCGCCGCTGCTTCGGCAGCCGCGCCAGGATCTTCATCAGCGTCTCCTTGAATCCCAGGTCGAGCAATCTATCCGCCTCATCGAGTACTAGCACGTCGAAGCTGGAGGTACGGACATACTCTGAAGAGAGGAGGTCGTTCAGTCGTCCTGGCGTGGCGATGACGAGGTTCGTCGCATTCGATAGGAAGAGCTTTAAGTCCTTCTGGGGAGTGGTGTTCGACCCACCAACGAGCAGTTGCAGGCGTACTGGGCATGCTACATTCTGTTCTTCCAGCCCTTCGTGTGATCCCTCGCTGTTGCTGCTGCCGCTGGTGCTCGGCCAGAACTTTAATAGTCCCTCGCAAACACCGTATATCTGTGTCGCAAGCTCCCTGGTCGGCGATACCACTATCGCTTCTAGATAGCCCTTTCCTCGTGTGTCTTTACTGCGTAGGATTCGCTCAATCACGGGTATCATGAACGCTAAGGTCTTGCCGCTACCGGTAACGGCTTCGACAACGACGTCCTTGTTGCCCAAGAATAGCGGGATGGTGGATGCTTGCACCGGTGTCATCTTGGTGAAGCCCATCGTTGCGACAGCGTCGAGAAGCCATGGCGAAAGAGTTGTAAGGGAGGTCCACAGCTGCTTGTCGGTCGCTGTAGTGTTAGAGTTAGAAGAGGAATGTTTCGGCTTTGATGAAGACTTTGACGGCATTGTCAAGTCTGGTGGATGGGTGGATTGTCGGGACAGTTGAGGCGCATCGTGCAAGGATTTAAATGGTTAGATGGACTGATCGAGGAAGCTTCTTGCAGCTGAAAAATTCTGGTTCGAGCAAGTGTCAACACAACACAAGTACTTGTTGTAATCGTGGGCTTCTCGAATACCTTAAGCGCAGTAAGTTAAGGATTCCTTTGATATTCAAAACTAGATTGAATCTGCAGATAACAGCTTTGAAGCATACTTGCGTTACTAGGAAGACATATTAGAGTGAAGAGATGCTCTAAAGCTTGTATAAAAATTCTAGATATGAATTTATGAAGACATGCGAAATACCATAAAACGACATATTCCCAAATTATCTGATATATGCTCCAATCCCGAAACAAAAGTCTGTCGACCTATACCTAGGCCTACATAAGTAGGTACACCGCGCCATGCTGAGATGCCGATACTATACACCTACATGAATAGAAGTATACATGTAATCAAACAACATCCCACTAAAACCATATAACCCACTATCCTTACTCATTATCTATTCTGTAATATCCTGTACCTGTTCGCAAAAGAATAATCTCAACATCTTAACTCTCCAAAGCATTTTCAACTTTAATTCACGCATCAGTCGCACCGGGGAACTCGCACTGGCATCTTACACCATATTACTCGATCTCTTCCCCCCACTATTAGCGCCGGCAGGTCTCCGATTCCCCATACACATCTTACCCGGATTCCTCAGGAAGTCTACCAACATTGTCGGCAAGGTAACAAACACCGTAAGCACGAGATATATCGTGCAATCCCTCACCAAGTCTGCAAACGCCCTACGTGCTCCGTGGTGCTTCTGAGTCCAAGCCCGGAATGGAGGTGCCAACTTTGCAACCAATAAGGCCGAAATCATTGTTAGAATGGTGCATGATATTGCCGTCACAATAAACCAGCGCAGCCGTGGGACATTATCCTGCCATTCTTCTATATTCATGCCAAACACCGACGTCGCAAACGTTAACGGGATGAAGATAAACGCGAGCCGCGTTAATTGCGTTACGCTCTCCGCCTGTGCAACGGACCGTCGCGCCTCGTAGATCGACTCCTTTGCTAATATTATCGTTGATGACTCCTTTAGGCTTTCCCGTAGTTCCGTGATATCCTCCATAACTCGATTCGCATCTCTGACTGTGACGGCAATGGCGGTATCGGCGTATTCCTTGTGTGGTTTCCTGTGGTCTAGCCACGGGAATGATAGGTGATCGTTTAGTGACCGGAAGCTGTTGATAAAGCCGCCGTTCACCTTTTGAAACGCCTGGAAGGGATCGGTATTCCAGTCTCCCCAGTGGTTCTCGGGCGCCTTGTTTGTCACAATCCTATCATCGAGACTTGCATCACCTAGTCCAAACCGGCTTAAGTGGTCTCGGAGTTGATAGACATCTTGAGAGGTTTCGATGCAGTAGCTCCGGATGAGTGGCAGCACCGTTAGAATAGGCTGGGAGATGCAAGCTTCGAGTTCTAAGCTACTTAGCCCCGACAGCCTTAGAAAGCATGTCTCTGCTTCGTTCTGTGGTTGTCGCCAATTCTCAAAGTTTTCCGACAGTCTGTGCATACTAGGCCGGAGTAAGTCGCGGTTAACGACATTGGAAGAGTAGCAGTCGGACTTCCTCGTAACAAGAACCAAGACTATAGTTTGACGTTATCGTTAGCGATAAAAGCAAACGGACTAGGAAACCATTATGTTGCTATATGTACCGGTAGGAAAGTCCAAAGAGGGGTTTGAAACAAGCATTATTGTGATTTTCTTATGCCGGGTAGACACCGCCCGTTCAAGCTGTATTGGCGAGAAATAAGCCTCGGATGGTAGATACGTAAGATATGTATCATGAATAGATAACGGGGTATATTCGTTCCTAGAGTTAAGGTACGCGCCAATGTGGTGTCCCTGCAGCATCCGAGGATTTATATCGTAAAAAGATGCGAGCTCATTAAATACAACTGGGTCCTTTTCCATATCCTTCATGAAGAAAAACAACATGCGGAGTTTTGTACCGGAAGCTGCATTTCTTAGATAAGGTTCGATAGCTGTGCTTCCCGTGATGGGCGCATGCCCATGGAGCGAGTAGTTAAACTCTTGAATGTGAGTAGAATATTGCCCGATATCAAGGCCATATACAGCCGTGGTAACAGATTCATGTCCTAATCCAAGGTTCCTTAGGGTCGACTCCAAAGGCGCAATATCGGAGAAGCTCCTCTTTATTTTTGATAGATATTGAGGATACGACCCGTGCTGGGAGCACTGTGGGGGGCCCCTCGATGCTGCGAGCGCATTGCAAATCGGATCAGGAAAGTTGGATTTGTCACCGGGTCCTTTAGCCATCCTTTGTGGGCCGATATCTACCTTTGGGGTAGGAACCGACCTACCCTGCAGACAGGCTGCTTTATATCTGACCTGATTATAATAAAAAAGCAAACGATATGTGCGACCTATACGCCAAACACAGACGCTACATATACTGCCTGAATTGCTCTACTTCGATTCTGAAGATTTGTCCTGTATTGGAAAACCTAAGGGTAGTCATCCACTATAGATAATAGTATAATTCCAAAAAAGCAAGAAAAGAAAAGAAAGAGATATCGTGGTTCTGTTTTGGTCGAGATAAAGTTCTGAGCGTAAAAGTCGTGGCGTGGAGGAGCTGATAAATAACGGCGAGTATTCAGAATCAAGCACCCACATTGCACTTTAGAACCTCAGGATCCGCATTAGATATAAATGCATTTCGGACGTCAGCCCTGTCACGTCAGTGTGCCAGATTCAGAGAGCCCGCACATGTCCTCCCCCCTATGCGGGCGCCCGTATAGCGGCTAATAATAGCGAAGCGCTGTGCCCTTGCGAAGCATGCATGGAACAAACGCAGTCCCATTCGTCGAATTCGTACAAGAAACTGGGGTCTGAATGGAAACCACAAAAAAATAATACAAGTTAGAGCTATGGCGTAGCACCGTGCACCGCAGATTCTGCGCGTTAGAATTTAGAAGGGGAAGAACATGCAGTAGTGTAGTAGCGCCTTCCGTACCCATCAATTGCCGTATTAAACAGGTGAGCTTAACATATGCTTGCGTGTGCTGCAGACGTTGGCGCACCAGAAATACCACACCCTAACCACATTAGACTTTCTGTGTCACCTCAACCCAGACGACATCCCAAGCGCTAATATCTGACCAAAAAAACAAGTGCAAGCCCAGTCAAATGGACACGGCGCATTGGTACCTCCCGATTCCGCCAACCCCCTAAATGCCACCGCCAACCGCCGGTCCCTCTTCAACGAGGAAGTGGGCCCGCTTCCGCCGAGCGCTTCTCTCCCCTGCTGTCACCCTCCCGCTCGGCATCCTCTCATGGCTACCCGTCGCCATCTTCTTCTTCGACAACGTCTACCATGTCTCCTGGGTCAGCGGCCGTAGCATGTACCCGACCTTCCTCCCGGACTCTAACGCCGGCGCGCGGGATCTCGTCCTGCTGAAGAAGTGGGATGCGAAACGGAATCTGAAGCGCGGAGAGGTGGTTGTCTACCGCTCGCCTGTTGATCCCGAGGTCACGGCCATCAAACGAATCGTGGGATTGGAAGGAGATGTAATCCTAACTAAAAAGCCATTTCCTTTGAATGACGTCGTGGTTCCTAGGAATCATGTCTGGGTGGAAGGAGACGATATTCATAGCCATGATAGCAATCATTTTGGCGCTGTATGTGGCGACACTGTTTCTGTATAATTGGGCCTACTGTGTATCTTTGCGCTAACAGACCTGGCGATTTTAGATCAGTGCTCACTTGATCCAAGCCAAGGTCACACACATCATCTGGCCCTTTTCAAGATTGAGCGCTGTTGAGAAGAAGCTGCCGTTATCGACTCAGAGGAGGGTGATCCCGGCCGCGAGACACATAGTAACAGCTCTAAGTATATGAGGTTGATACCTGGGTAGATATAATGTAAATAGTTCCTAGTATCACCTAACTATACAGTATTGACGCTGCGAGTTATATTCATACAATTGTTGGCGTTACGCGTAAATAGATATGCTATGCAAACCAAAGCTTCCAATCATACAGTAATGCTAGCGAAGTAGTAAAAAAAAGAGGCTCGACTGGCTGATATGCAAATCGCAATTACAAAGAACGACTTGAATCGCTCGATAAAAGAAATGTATGAGGAATATGTAACAAATCCCAAAGCCCGCACTCACTCCTGTCTATGATGATGAAAAGAGAAGAAAAAGAAAACTCCCTGATGCGTATGGTAAAGACAAATCGAATGATGAAACCCGACGCCACATTATTTCGCGGCTTTGACAATGATTTCATCGGTTGTATGAAGCCTCTCAATTTCAACACCAATTGCCATAACCCAAAGGTCCCTTTCTTGTCGGGACCTTGCTTTAAATACCATTGATTTACCTGTTGAGCCCAAAGCTGTCACTCTCTTAACCTTACCTCTCTTGCCCTCATCGTCCTTTGACTTGATGGATGTCCGTTTTGCGCCATGCCAGACAACGAAACATGTCATGGCGTCCTCGTCCGTAGACATCCAGCCGTCATCGTACACGCGGGGTAATGCATGCCGACCCGGATTGTTGCTGTCGAATGTCTGGTTCTGATAAAGAAGTTGGCTCTCCGTTGCGCTTCCACTATAGACGTAGGCGTCACGCAAGGAGACTTCTTGCCGCTTTTGTTGATGTATGGCATCAAGCGGCTCTCCAGTATACCTCCGAACCGTGTTGTTGAATATCAAAAGTTTCCCGTGGCAGGCAACAACGTAGTACTTTTGGAAGGTAGCATGTCTAGACTTCTTTTGATATAGATTTCCACCGTACTGTAGAGGCGTTAGCAATTGTAGTTTGTTCAATAATGAGGACCACAAAAACTTACAGTGACTGTGCGGCATGAGGAAATACCGCACACATTCCAAATCACTGGTGAGGACCTCGTGTTCTGGACTTCCCATTTCCGGCCGTACTGTCCGATAAAAGCCTCCATCTCCTCATCAATTTGAAGAAGATCAAGATTTTCTTGCCTCGTCTTTCTAAGAAGAGCAATATCTTCACAACGCCGTCTCTTCCAGTACATTATCAGATCTGCAAGTCTGTGCATCCATTCATCACGGGTTTCTAGGTCATATGTCTTTTCAAATTAGCGAAATCCAAAGGATAAATGGACTGCAGAACATCATACCTGAAGCCTTACAACAAGGCCATTTGTCAATACAATTTCAAACGTTCGGTCATCAGTTTGGGTAGTGATTTCACCATTTGCCCGGGGTCTGCTCGGTATAGGCTGGTGGAAATCGGCATCTAAACCTGTTCCGATCCGTTCTGGAATATCGTCTCCAGCAGGTCTGACATGGTCGATTTTGTTCAGATCAATAAATCCCTCAGTCCTCAGCATCAAATTTACTTTCCGCTCGGCTTCGTTATATGCATCTTCGTCCTTATGCTCTTGAAACTCAGCATTGCCAGTTCGCATCCAAGCAATTTCCCCATCTTCCATTTGAAAGGGTGAGACAGCGTAGATAAGCGGAATGGTTTCTGAAATCAATCCAATTAGCAAATACAAATGATGAGAGAGAAATCTTGGGGGTTCTACCTATTATCCGATCCGATGCCGGCACTCTATCGCCCTGCTTAGGGGGAAGTTTTGGCGGCGGCGGCGGTAGCGCTTTAGTAGGTTTACAAAAACATAGCAAGTTGTCATGCGTATAGAAATAAAGCCTCTTGTAGAACAACTTTCTTTGTTCTTTACCCATACCAGAAGTCAATCGAAGCAAGAAACCCTCAACTGTAGTCAAATGTATCGAACGTTAGAGGGCAATGATGATTCCCAGATCAGATGATAGGAATACATACCTGGGGGAGGTTCCAAGACGGTAAGTCCGGTGTCCGTTAGGATAGTCGTAGGATAATGGACCTTTGGCCGTAGTTCTAGCTCGTGAGTTTTTTGCATCGCCATGGAGCCATACATCTTCTTTTCGTTCATCTAGAGGAAAGCAGTTAAATAAAATGCCGCAGGCGAGTAGCCTAATTGACTAGGAAACCTACTCCATGCACCCACTCAAGTCGATCATACCGTCTCCACGCCAGCCCAAGCCTATCATTTGTTCTCCAACGGTTTACCACTTCTTCCCATTCTTTGTTTCTTGCTAGTAATCTCAATGAGGTTCGCATAATGTATTTCGATACCGTACCGTCGTCTTTATTCTTTCTAATTTCTTGAAAAATTGCCTCGTCTTCAACATTCTTCTTGGGAGCATCGTCGAAAGGGTCGACAATGCGAAGGTTCATCGATAGATCCGGTACATGGACTAGGAGATCTTCCGGGCGATTCCAGCCGAGGGCTTTTCTTAGAAACGTATGCCATTCCACAGAAGAAGCTGATGCCCGTGGCCGTAATAAGAAAATTACGGTGCCACGTCTGAATGGGAGCCATAAACAGAGAGTCTTGTCAAGGGAGGAATAGAGGTTAACTCGGGTTTCCCTTGGATTCAGAGGAATCTCGCGAGTCGAATGTTTTGCAACTCTCTTCCGTTCAATCGCTGGGATAGTCTGTCTAGGTTAGCCACCAACTGCAATGACCCAAAGCCTGTAGAAAACTTACTCTGCTTTTATGGATTTTTAATGAGAGAGGCGCATCGTTATCCCCAGTTTGCCTGCAAACCACCACGAACTCCCTCCACTTCTCTAGCGTTCGCGTTTCGATGTGCGCCATTTCATTCTCATCAAAATCATGAGTTAGGTTTGCGAGCGTAGTTTCGACTCGAACAAGCATCGTTGCCATTTTCACAATCTCGCCTTCTCGAGATTTCTTTAACGCTCTCCCTTTTGGTATAGATCGTCGTCTCGATGCATATGCTAATCTTCTCTGAAGCTCTTGGTCTCGGCTTAGGACATCGTCGTTCGTCTGGAATCTCACTAACCCAGACGGAACTTTGTCTCGGGTTTTCTTCGGCGGTGGGTTTGTATCGTTCGCGATCGTTATCTGCTTCGATTTTCGTAATGCGGATTTGCCAGGCTTCGCGCCTTTGCTCGGTTCTTTCGTTCCCTGTCGGTCATGGGGCAAGAGGGATGAGAGTGAATTGGTAGCCTCTTGCGATTGGGTTCTTACCAGATGGGCTGAACTAGAAGGTCCTTGACTGTCCACCGTCGATAGCTGACTAAGATCTGATTTCGCCGGTGAGGCCACAGGAACTGTTCGTTTGGAGAAATCGAGGCCGTTTGACGGGCCGTCGGCGGGCGACGGCAGGTCGCTTTGTTCTCCGTCTGACCGACTAGATGGGGGAGTTATCAACGATTCGCTGGCCGTATGGAAGGAGTCTCCGCTCAAATTGCCGCTGCTGCCGGGTGGTCTCATTGATGGCCGCCTCGCAATCGGTATTTCTAACCCAATGTCGTCGCCAGTGACTTCCCTCGAGAAGGCCGAATCCGCCGGATCGATCGTCGGTCCCAGAGAGGCGCCATTCCGCGATGACTCGCCAATTACATCGTCGTCGTCGTCCCCGCTCATTATCTGCGCCAGATCAGGCTTCGTACCAAAACCCAGCGACGTAAGTTTCCGTTTCCTGGACACGTTGTCCTCCGCCACCATTCCAGCCTCTTTTCTCGAGTAGTATCCAGTGATGTGCCGTGTGTACCATGATTGCTTGTGCGCATTAAGCCAGCCCTTTGGTACCGGTCCTATGAATCTGTTGGTGACGAAGTTGTTAGATCTTGCGATAGGCGGTTATATACGGCTGAGGGAGAGGATAGGTGGTAAACTTGCATTCTTCGAGTTGTCAGATGCAAATGTTCCGGCGTAGCATGGTGCTAAGAGAGTAGGACAGTTAGTGCTCTTCGTTGACGAACGGTTGGTGAAGCGTAAGGCCCACTTACCAGCCTGTGGGCAGTGTAGCTAGAAGCGTCGAGGAGCGATGGATTTTCATGTCCGGTCAAATCGCAAGCGGCCTGAATCCGTGATTCCGCCGCAAAGAACTGTGTATCATCGTCCGAGTCCGCCATATGTGGTTCTCGCGGCAACACCTCCTGATGAATGGCGAAGCGTACTGTAAGAGAACAGACTCCTGTGGGGACGGAAAGATGGAAGAAGAGAGCGGTCAGGTCAAAGAAGACGGTCTAAAGGCGAGCATTCTCCTGACGGATTGGAAGAGGAAAGAGGCGAACTAGAAAAGTCGGGTGTTTTTTCTGATCGTTGCCTTGTGAAAGTCGGCCTGGAGGTTAACTTGATCTTGGCCAAGTGCTTTAGTTACGTACGGCCAGGGCAGCGGTGGCTGGCCAAGCCTCTGGATTCAAAGGCAAGCGCGTCACTTGTCACCATATAATTTCCCGCAAATAGTACGGCTAAGTCCCTAGGATAAAAGTAGCACGACCGGTATGCTCGAACCCTTTCAAGTTGGTCCTTTCTCTTCTAGTCGCCGGGGCTGCCTGTCAACCCGAAATCCTGGCGGGAGCGCTGCTGTTAGATGATCGGATCCGTGAATTTTGCACAGATGCATGCATGCACGGTTTAGCGTGATGTCACATACCAAACCACCGCCACCATCGGGGCCACTGGCCACTTCTTAATTAAGCACATGTCCGGATACCGTCTTGACTGCGGTGCGGGCAATATCTTGTTCGAGACATACTTCTTGTAAAAGTACTTGTGTGAATCCCATGTAGCCATGCACAGATTCTGCACCTGTGTATACCTAGGTACTTGGTAGTCTGCATGTCTGCAACATGTGCCAGTGAGTTCCGTTTTCCTCTATATCACCATGCATAGAAGATGTAAATCTGTACCAGAAGTCACTCTGAATTGAGCCAACAAGCAAAGCAAAACCTGGAAAAAGAGCACACCGCTTGCATTTGCATTTACATACACTTACTTACTTACATATACGCTCTGCCTGCGCAGTTCTTAATTAAACAAAACACTTACTCACTATGAATACTCGCCTGTGCTTTCCATGATGGGCGGCTTTGAGTCCCGTACCATTTGTCCGTACCCATATTTTTTTATTTTTTTTTAGGTGTGATCCGAGTGATATGCATACTGCATACACGAGTCCGGAAAAGTCTCCACAAGCTCCCCCAAATGTCCGTCCCCCTGGCCCCCAAACCTGGAGCGGAGCTTAGAGTTTGCTCGTAATTGGCTCGCTTTTTACGTATGCCTACCCCAAAGCTGGGTAGCTAGGCTGGCGTTTTTTTGACAGCTGTGCCCTTTAACTGAATGAAGCCCTTTCCCCTCATTTGCATAAGTTCTTTCTCTTAATCCTCTGAGCTTCAATTCGGAATCATCACGGAAACTGTCGTTTAATTATATATTACCTATACATTCATAATGACTGACCAGACGTGGTTCGATGGCCTCAAGCGGTCGTGGGAAACCGTTGAGACGAGCCCTGGTGTTAACACTGCACAATTCATCGAGGCGTCCGAGTCTCTGGTCACTCTGTTTGGTGAGTAACAATTCGTACCGTTTTTCCGTGGCGAGTGCATACACGTTCGTATATATACGCACTGGTGACACGAGAACGCCCATGCTGACGGGTCTATAGATCTTCTGGGCTCAACTGCCTTTAGTGCGGTCACTGGGGACCTGAACGGAAACATCAAGGTATTCAAAAAAATCCGGAAAATTGTATTCGTTGCTGGTTTAAAACGTTCGATTGTTGACTGGGAATCCATCTTGGGCTTTTGGCTGGATAGAAAGTCAAGGACCGTCTCGAAGCGGCCCCGGCCCTATCCGGCACTCTCCAAGATCTCGCCGTCAATGAATATAAGGAGAAAGCCAAGAGCGCGACTGCCACGCAAGGCCTTCTGTGGCTGCTCAGGTAAACCTTCAACTATACTATATCAATTAGTGACTAGAATATTGCTGACGGGTTTTGTTCTCACCATCGATGAGCAGAGGGCTTGACTTCACCGCCCAAGCACTTCGCCATAACGTAAATCACCCAACCGAGGAGCTTGCCACGTCCTTCAAGCATTCATACGACGCAACCCTCAAGCAGTACCACAATTTCATGGTCAAGGGTGTCTTTACTTTGGCTTTGAGTGCCACTCCGTACCGCAACACCTTCTATCAAAAGCTCGGCGGCACCCCCCAGAAGATTGACCAGCAATTGGCTCCATGGCTTGAGAACTTGGAGAAGGTCGTGTCAACAATGGGTTCGTTCTATGCCGAGAATAAAAACTTTGGTTTCTAGAGATGATAGTCTCGAAAGGTCGGCGTTGACAGCATGTAACTGAAGATTCGGAACGGATCATAACTGAGCTGTCGAATGGATGAACCGTGCTGCTTGCCAGGACCGAGCAGTCGAGATACCTTCGTTGTGGATGAAATAAACCGGTTAGGCATCGAGAAAGCAAAAGCAGTTAACAAGACAAAAAGAGAGAAAAAGTTCAATGCGGTTTCTTACCTAGAACAAGCTTCATGGTTCTTTACATTCATGATTGACCGGATGATAATACAAACGAGATATTTGTATGATGAGAAATTGATGGTCGAACGGGCTAGTCCAATGAATGAATGAATGAATGAATGAATGAAACGAATGAAACGCACGCATCTGTGCAACTACCATCAGAAACACATGCGCATATTAGTTGCTGTCTACTCGACCTAATGATGAAATGCACCCCAATCGTTCGGGTAATAACAAATCAGGCGCACCTGTTCGCGGAATATCGTCGCCGAGCTCACACACGTTGATTATATAATGCCAAAGTGACTGAGACCGTTGCATTGTCGCAGACCCGAGATCCTTCACCTATGCTGGCGCTTTAGCTGCTGCCTAAATGGGATTTACGTAACTTTGGATGATATCTCAACCTCAAAGCCAAAGATACGGGCTGCATTACAGCATAGTGTGACATATTCATGGACATCCGGCGGAAATTCCTCTATATAAGGCCATCGTCCCGGCTTGGGTACTGCTAGGACATCAATTAGCCTACTCTCTAGCTCAAAAGTCGAATCGATATCTGCATTGTCAGAAGGCTTATAAAGCATCTCCATCTCTAGTCGTCAAACATACCCACTCAACGTTTGCAACACCGCCAATTGATATTCTATTCAATATGTCTGCACCGGAAAGCGCATCACCCGCGGTAATAAGGAAGGCAGTCAAAGAAGGTAATTAAATTTCTTCGTCTATAGAACACATACCTAGGCCGTTATTCGTAGCCAATTGACCGCCACTGACACTGCTGCCGAACACTAGATGTGCCCGAAATCCTTAAAATGATCCGCGAGCTGGCGGAGTACGAGAAGGAACTGTCGAGCTGTAAAGCTACCGAAGAGTTATTATACAAGAACCTTGGGTTCACCGGAGGTCCAGCATATGCGCATACCGTACTCATCTGCGAGGGCGATAGGACACTTGGGATGGCACTGTATGTTATTGACCGATTTTCTATAATCTTGGTCTTTGAATCCCGATTGATATATTTACATTATTATACAAAAATTGTTGCTAATATACACGGCAGATACTTCTTCAACTTTGGGACCTGGACTGCGAAACCAGGTATCTATCTCGAAGATTTATATGTCCGGCCGGAGTGCAGAGGGAAGGGATACGGAACGGCACTGTTGGCACATCTCGCCAAAGAAGTTCGTCGGATGGATGGCGGTAGACTGGACTGGCAGGTGTTAGATTGGAACGAGCCGAGCATAAAATTCTAGTAAGCCGACCTCATTTCCCTCTTGTTCCGAAGCAGAGAACGATGCGCTAACAAAACATATAGTAAAAGTATTGGCGCGAGGCACATGTCCGAGTGGATGACCATGCGAGTCGACGGTGATGGTCTGGATAAACTGGGGGCGCTAGGGCCCAAGTTGGAAGTCGCAGAGTAGATGTTACTCGCTCGGCATCAAGCTGTAGATATTTAATAGATTATAGAAATCTTTCTTTTTTCACCTTCCATGCATTTACGTCCTAGTTTCATATCAACCTGAGTCCGCCGGGATCTGGCCCTCCGCCCTTTTCTTCTCTATCCATTGCGAAAGTGCTGTAGCCCTCTTGACAACCTTCTTGCGATTTGACGCAGCATGGCCCCTCAATGACTGGTTTGGATTGAGCAGGAGTCCCTCGGGATTACCCTTATCATCCACACCTTCAAAGTCTTCGAGATCTGCCTCGGTGAGCAGTGTACTCGTCAGAACAGGTGAATAGTTTGCCGTCCATTTGGGACCATCAGGTGTCGGCCTGGCTTGTAGCTCCGGGAACTGCTCAAGAATGTACCTCAAGATCCTCCTCTGCATCCTACTGGTGTATATATGCGGCTTTTGTTTCTTCGGTCCCCGTTTAGTATCCCTGGTGATGAACTTGCGCTTTGGCGGAGCAGTCTTTCGGTATCCCATTACAAGCATCTCCATACGTCCAAAGTCGCGAGGGTCCATTGCTGGCGATATTCTCCGGAGCGTGTCAGCGCGGTGCCTCCATTTCAGATTCGCTATTCGTATGACGGGGAAGGCCTTCCCAATAGGTGTTTTTTCAGGGATCACCGGCTCCACCACTTTGATGCTCTTCCCAACTTGCACTCTCATGAGAGCAAGGAGTCTCGGCGAGGTTGGTGGCAGCGCTGTTCTCGGCAGTTGCGATATCAAAGGTGGTTCAGGTAGGGCTTCATCCAACAAAGGCTAAGTAAACTCGGTTCATTAGTCTCTAATCCACAAAACCGTAACATCGCGGTTTCAAGGCATCGAAGATCCCGCATACCTTCAAAAGTTCATGCTTCCTCCGCCCCTTCTGACCGTAGGCATGTTGCAAGACATACACCTGCCGCCACTTGTCGCCCGTGTTTGCTCGGATCAAGGTCGATAGAATCCTGCGCCCATCCTTCAGCAATTTTGTCCGTCGCTGTTCGTCTTGCTCCTTCGCGCATTCGCGGAACCGATCACGAATTCTCCTGTGAATCTGCCAGCGGGCAACCTCATCGAAGAGGCATGACGTCTCGCGGTAGAGTTGCCGAAGCAAGCTGATCGCCTGCTGCGACTTGGTTAGAGTGACTGATTGGCGGAGCGCGAGGCTCAAAAGAGTGGGCATGCGGTCGACTCGGGTCTACATCGGCTGTTCTTGTGAGGTTGCGAATGCAGCATCGGAGAAATTCTTCCAGGTGGATGTTGTCGGCCTCGGCTATCGACTGCCATTGCAACACAAGGCCTTTTTTGTAACCAGTGCGCATTTCGAGCTTTCTTCCCGAAAACCTCAAAACCCCACGGCACCAGCAATGAACCCCTCGATACTCCTGCGGCACACGCTGCGTGCTACCCGGTCGGTAGCTATATCACGGACCCTTCAGAGCGCTCAATTCACCCGTTTAGCGAGTACCTTCGCCCTCCTCGAGCAGCGAGACGGAAAGCTCTCGCCCTCGGCGCAGAATGTCGTCACTGCAGCGAAAAAGATCGGGAACCCGGTTATCGGCTTCGTCGCCGGTAAGACAGCAAAGGAAGTGGCAGAGCAGGCTGCAAAGATCGAGGGCCTGGATAAAGTGATATATGTCGCTAGCGAGACTTACGAGAAGGTACATTATCAACGCTTACAAATACACAATTTCACATGCTATGCGAAATGTGAAATGCTAAATTGGATATCTGCAGGGAATGGCCGAATCCTATGCCCCCTTGGTCGCTGAAAACGCCCCAGAAGATACGACCCACATCTTCTGCATGCACTCTATCTTTGGCAAAAATGTCGTGTCGCGTCTTGCAGCTATCCTCGACACCCAGCAGGTTTCCGACATCACCTCCATCGAGTCGCCGGATACCTTTGTTCGACCACTCTATGCCGGCAATGTCATTGCCACTGTCCAATGCAGCGAGCCGAAGAAACTGATAACAATTCGTTCGACGGCATTCCCAGGCGCAGCCTTAGGTAGCGGTACAGCGGAAATTGTCGAAGGAAAGGACTCTAAACATCAAGGGTCCGTCGAGTGGGTTGAAGAGAACCCCACTGTATCAGACATGCCAGACATTGAAACTGCATCAAGGATCGTCAGTGGTGGACGTGCATTGAAGAGCAAGGAGAACTTTGACAGTATACTTACACCGCTAGCGAATGCTATGGGCGCTGCTGTTGGGGCGAGTAGAGCAGCAGTCGATAACGGCTATGCTGATAACTCGCTGCAGGTAGGGCAGACGGGTAAGGTTGTTGCCCCAGAGCTGTATCTATGTGTAGGTATTAGTGGGGCTATTCAGCATCTGGCTGGGATGAAGGATTCGAAGGTCATTGCGGCGATAAACAAAGGTGAGCTACCAATCTGAGCAACTAAACCATGGATGGGCGAAATACTTGAGGGTATAATACTAACTGGTTTGTGTATAGACCCTGATGCTCCGATATTCCAGGTTGCGGATGTAGGTTTGGTCGCAGATTTGTTCCAAGCAGTTCCAGAGATGACGGAGAAACTAAAGAAATAGACGCCCCAATACTACTCGGCTACTTGCCAATGTATCATACACCATATATTTGTCGATATTGGAAAAATAATATCTGGCCGGTTTGTGCAACATGTAAGCTAAGCAATATTGAAGAGCCAACTTGTGTATACTTGTATGAATTACTATTCTTTATTGGATTTGCTGCTCAGCTGTAGGATGCTGAATGCTACTATAAATATAATAGAGGTAAGAAAGTCGTCATGGGGGGTGAACGTTAGGGATGCGATGTAACAAAACAAAAGAGAGTAAGAAAAAGCCAAATATATACAGAAGAAAGGAGCTTCTAGATACTCAAGAAAGGAGTACCGGCATCGCTCCCTAACAAACATACCCCTGCTCGTCGTCTAAATTATACATTTGTGATTAATTCCAGATCTAAAAAACAAAAATGTAAGGAATGGTATCTCTTAGTTGGTCATCTCGTGATTGATCTGGATTTGTTGTAGGTAGCCAAAGAAAAGAACAAAAGGTAATCCCAGGGGTCCACTACGCCAATTTCAAAGCAGGTTGACAGTTGAAGGCAATAATTTCCCGTCTCCTCGAATCAGGACGGGTCGATGACTTGAATGCGTTTTTTGACGAGGAAATGAATTCAGTGAGCATCCTCGCCGCGCCCTAAGACAAATTCGAGCAGAATAAAGACGACGTAGAGAACTAACAGAGCAGTCCCCATCCATCTCTTGCCGCCGTAAAAGACAATGACAGTGAATAAGGCCGATGAGACCCAAGTCATAATGATCTCGAAAGAAGTTACTGACTGGACGAGCTGTTTCAGATCTCCAGCAAGTAAAAGAACGCCGGCGCACAGGGTGAGCAGGAAGATATTACTGCCAGCCGTGTTGGCCACTACGATACCGCCCTGTCCCTTCCTTCCTCCGACAACGGCCACGAATTTCTCGGGCAGGGTCGTGGCAAAGGAAAGGAGTGTAACACCTAGAAGGGTATCTGATAGACTAAAAGCATCACCAACGGTTCCAACGCTGTGGGAGAGCACGTAACCAGAGATGGAAACGGTGACAAAGCCAATGAGCAGTTGGGAGACGTGATACATAATAGAGCGTGCGACTTTTCGAGGGGCCGCATTGATCCGAGAGATGCTGACGTTTCGCTTGTGAGGGCCGGTGCCATTAATCTTATGACTGATGCTGGAGGATTTCCGGTGCGCCCGGAGCGGAATAGCTTCAACCGATGAGCCGCCGTCATCACTGCTACTGCTACTGCTCCGGTAACCCTCCATAGACTTCTTCAGGTGCTTGGCGGATTCTTCATCGTCATCGGACTCGTCATCAGAGGAACTAGAGTCGGAATCAGAATCGGAGTCGGAATCGGAATCGCTATCCTCTGGTGGTGACATGACGCCACGATAGATGCCATATCCAATCGAGGCGATATAAATGAAGAAAGCGCCGCAGAAGATTACCCCGCCAATTCGACCAAATTCGACACGGTAGACGGCGAGGAAGAAGCAGAAGACGGTAGTGATTATCGATAAAAGGCCAACATAAATCTTGGAGCTGCGATCGAAGCGGATGATCTCATCTTTGGAGAAAAGGAGGCCGAGAGAGAATGCGCCGAGGATGTTCGATATCGACGAGCCGAGAATGTTACCAAGGGCGAGGGCCGAGTTATTTTGGGCTATCGATGCAACGACCACGACGAGCTAATAAACCGAAGATACATGTTAGCAGGGTACTTCGAAACCACTGTTTTCCCATCTGTAGTGGTAGCAATAAAGAGCTGTAGGAGTGTAAACTGCACCTCTTCCCATTCCGCACCTGCTGTGAGCAGGCCTATCAGTGTAGCCGAGATTCCCAATCTTCTCGCTATAACAGCGGTGTGGTCGACGAACTTATCCGCTCCATAATCCAGCAAAAACAGCGCGGTTATAAAAGCACAGATATTAAATATCAGATTGTCATAATTTATGCCTGCTGCCATCTCTTTCTGTAAAACTATCAAGCGCTGATAGTTTTGTGAAATTCCGATGTGCTTCCGTTCCGATGTCTGGTGGTATTAACTCGAGGGTAGGTGTTGAGATAAGGTTTATGGCTTCGAACAGCGCGCAAAGAGCAAGATTGATACGTTTTAAGAGGAGACGGAGGCAGCGGAACAAGATGGGAGATGAGAGGGATAGCAGTAATAAGAAGAGAGAGTGATCGTATTATCGCGCGGGATATTATTAGGATTATTAACTGTATGTAGTATGATGCAAAGACGCTCCCGATAAACCCAAAGCGAAAGAGTGGAACGAGCGGGTCGGAAACGGAAGGACCAGGCGGACGAAAGTTCAACGACAACAAGAACTAAACACAAGAGGAATTGACGACGTGGGCAGACGGATAGACGTCTAGAAACAGGCACCGCAAGACTCTTTAAAGCTCCTGGTTAGGTCTGCCGTCAGCTGAAGTAACGCTATCGGTCAGCGTGATCCGGAGGAATTCTAGTAGTAGGAGAACGAATGGACGCGGCTGAGCTGCTCTTGATAGGTTGTCTCTATCGTACAGCCAAGTCCGCAGAACAACGACGCAGTGACCAAAAAAGCGATAGATTCCACAGAGAGTGAAAAAAAATGCAAAAGAGAATAGGTAGAAGCAGAACGACGGAATGGGGAGAAAGAAAAGAAGGGTAAGCAAAGGAGAAAGGGAGCCCAACAAAGGGGACGGAACCCGGATCACCACATTATTCATTACATCTCGCTGTAGTACTCCAGCACGAAAAGGAGGAATTAAAGTTGACGCTGGCTCGAACGGGGTTAGTGGTTCCACTCAGTCTACGTTCCTGTTGACGTCCTACATTAGCAGACAGGCACACCTGCACCATGCAGCGATGCCACCAATCCGCTCGCGCGAGTGCAACCTGCGACACAAGAGTCGTCTCGTATTGGCTTTGGTGAGATGTACACCAGTGGACGTTGACTGCTTCAACGCTTCTCTATTTGACGGACGCTGACAACGGTCCCAGGCCTCGATCGCTGACGGCGTCGAGATACGAACATGAATCTTCTCCCTTCGCACTCGAAAATCGGTCTTACGTTGAGATTAAGCCGAACAGGCGCGAGGTCCTAAGCTAAGGCGCAATTTCCTTTGGTCGCGTCAAGGGGTATTCTTCCATCCAGCAAAATCCCAGGAACAAACCCAAAAATCTCTCTTCTAAAATATAGAAAAGAGAGGGGGGGCGAGGGTGTGCCCTGCCCAGTGGACATGGCTTTATTTTCGCCTGCATGCATGAAAAGAGAGCGTCCGACAGTTTCCAGGGCTGAGATAGCGACGCTGAGTTTTTGGCAAGGAAATTCCCGCCAGCCAATGGCTATCTTGTCGCTGGATTGCAAGTGTTTGGTTCTCGGATTTATAGCCAAAGTAAACCCGCTATTAAATTCGGTGGAAATAGGGAGAATTTTTGGCCGCAAGACAGTTGACCTCAACCCGCCTCGTTTTGCAGGTGACCGAGAATAAAGTGTCCTTGGGTGCCATGGAACATGATTTCGGGTCTTGATAGGCATGGATTTCGCTGGCCACTTTGGATCCGACAAGGAAAGTTGAATCAGCTTTGCGAATTCGGCTACCAACGTTCAAGGTGGAATTGAAGGGTAGACCCCCACGGCGCGAACCGAACAGAATCAAGGTACGAGAAAATGGCTATCATGCGGGAAGCTGCGACTTCCAAAAGCAGCCGCATGATCTGATATCGATCACGCAGCCATCCGATAATGGAGGACACCAAAAAGAATCTGCAGATGGTCGTAGAGTCCAATAATTCCAACGCGACAACCAAGCCCGCGAGTCGTCTTGCTGGTAAGTTTGAGAATGCACGGTGTCGTGGTTGGGACGATGCACTTGCTAGCACATTCGATAGGTGACTAGCCAACTGTGGATTTCAGAGCGCGGCCAAAGTAAATATAGAAGCGGTCTGTGAACATCCAGAATGTTTCTGCGCAAGGGCCTCACGAATTCTTGGCTTTGTTCTTCGGAGTAGAGAGAACTGAGTTTGAAAACATTTAAAACAATTTCTTAAAACTACATGCGTAAACGGCACTGATATCCACCAACATGCAAAACACAAGAGCGCGACAGTGGAGCTGAAAGAGTTAGAGTTTTACTTGACAATGGTCTAGTTTGGCAAGGTGGCGTTGGATCACCAGATTTGGCTCCCATATATGCATATGTTGGATGCTGTGCACCCAGGAACCGCAAAGGCTGGCCGAACTCCAAAGGAGGTCTGAAAAGGAGACAATGACCGAACATCAATCCGAAGAAATGCATTGGCCTCGGGCACCAGCTGAACATACAACCTCGTTGGGGCGAGATGAAATACTAGCGGAAGGGCTAAATTCACCAAGGACACTCGGCAGCTCGGCAGGATTGCCTGTGGATCGCATTACGAGTCCTCAAGTCCTTGGACGCCATGTCTCCGTGAATGTGGCGATTGCCGCGCATACCTCGCTGTGACATGGCGGGAATCAAGTGGAGTTCGGACAAGATATTTCCTAACCTTTGGTCGTGGCAACCGGACATAGCTTGCTCTTTGTAGCCAAGTGGCTGTTTAGCAGCAGCGATAGACTCCGAACTTTGACCAGGCCTGCCTGCACAAATGTAAACCTACCTAGGTCCTTAGCTTAGCATTGGTTTTTGGATCGAGTGAAGATGTGGGATATTATGAGATCTACTATTTTGATGAAGAGGCATAGATGAAGGTCAACAGCGAGCGCCATGCGCATGCCGGCCTCGATATATGTTTCTCGGAACGGGCCTGCAGTCCTTGCCTCACCAGGTGCCGGTATTCCGGGTTGACACTCGCGCTATATTCATTTCATCGCATCGTCGATCGAGCAGCTATAAATTTAACAGCGCCTTGCGCGCCAACCTCCTTTGATCCCAGGTTCTGCCCGTCTTCGAAGCTCCAAGATCCCATTACATAACAACTTTATTCCGCGAGAGCTCCAAGCCGAGGTGGGGTGGATCCGGGAAGATGCTCAAGACACGGCAGGCAACCCGGCGAATCAAGTTGGCTTGCTTATCACAAGATCATGCGGCGAAAATGCAGCTGCGAGGACGGACTCCTCGCCTCAGAAAGCTTGGCCTGTCGTCGATAGGCCCGCCGACCGTATCCCCACGCTCTATTGTTCGCGAGTATCACAAAGAACATGGACATGGTCTGGCGTCTGTGTCAATTCTGCAAGATCTTAAGCTAGCCGACCAGGCCAACCAATACAAGGCTCTCGTGTTCACCGATGGGTAGAGACAGTGCCCTGGAGGTTCGATGAACAAGGCATGTGTCCGTCCCTGCTCCGAGATCGACTTGCTCAAGTGCTGTGGATCGCTAATTCTGGAAGGCCAGGTTTCAAAAGTATCGCAAGGTTACTTTCTCAGATGCATCTTCCGGGTGGCTAGATCAAAAACAAGACTCTTTACCTTCAGCCGTTCATTAGCCAAACTTTCCCATTGGCTCGTTGACAAGGAAATGCGGTTGGGCCCAAGCGGTTTTCCTCCCATGCCCTGCGCCGTGGTGGGTCCGGACACCGACCTACTGCAGGACAACCTCACCACACACACCACTTCCTTCGCACTAAGTTACGAGTGACAATGATTTGATTATCGCAGGATGTCAATTGTAACACGCAAATGGGTCGAAAAGTTGCGCGAAAGGCCAGGCAAGCAAGCCACCGGCACATTTCCCATACTTGCATCCCAACAAACCTCGCTTGGGAACTAAATATCCCTGTGAGCGAGTGCTAGCTATCTTGGTGTATGTGTGTGTGGCATCGAACTAGGCAGAGGCAGATTCAAGCATGGGGAGATAACTAATAAACCTAAGGACCAGAGAAGCAAGCTCAAGATATGCGACTATATAGAATGGCCGTGTTCCCCCATCTGATCTGGACCATTCCTTTGAAGTTCCTGCTGCACCCTTCCCCTTCAGTACTGCAGTGTGATAAGTAGCCTCGAGGTTGACCCGCCTCTCGACCCCGCTTTTCTAGAGAGCGTTGCTTTTCGCACACACCTCAACCTACACCTACACATTCTCCAGCAATAACCCAATCGCTGGGTTTATATTTTCGCAGTCATGGCGAGCGGTGCTTGGGAAAGGGACCAGGTCGCGCGCCTACAAGGCGACTCCGACCATGTCAATGTCGTCGCTCGAGAAAACAAAGAGCTCGGCGAGAAGTACGTCGGCGAGACTACGATCGAGGACATTGAGCTTGCAACTGGCGAGAAGATGCCATGGCACCGGAAGGCGCTCCATGTCATCACAAAATTCGGGAGATTTCTTGGTCCTGGTATCCTGATCTCCGTCGCATACATTGATCCGGACAACTTTCAATCCAATGTTTCATCTGGTGCACAATTTAAATACAAGCTACTTTTCATGATCCTCATTGGAAACCTTATCTCTGCATATCTCCAGGTAGGCACTATCACTAGTAGATTAGTTGACTGTTGGCAGTCTCCTGCAAGTCATTTGGAAAACCTGAAACTAATTGATTGATGTACTTGGAATAGTCAATGTCTATCAAACTTGGTAGTGTCACCGGCCTTGATCTTGCCCAAATGAACAGAGCTTCATGCCCTTTCTGGCTCAATGTTATATTGTGGCTCATGGCCGAAGTTGCTATTATCTGCACAGACGTGGGGTCCGTTATTGGTTTCGCTATTGGCGTCAATCTCCTGAACTCCAATATCCCGTTGCCGGCTGCCTGCGTCATCTCGCTGGTGGATACTCTCCTGATACTGTTTTTCTACCAACCATGGGGTGCTCTGAAATGGCTGCGAGCGTTTGAGTTCTTCATCGCTTCGATCGTCTTCGCTACCATCATTGCTATGATATATCTGCTTTCCCTGATTGATACTGATGAGGCCCCAGCTGGCCAGGTCTTCCTGGGCTATCTGCCCTCTCGCACTGTTTTCACAGGCGACGGCTTGCTCGAGAGCTGTGGCATCATTGGTGGCACAATTATGCCGCACACAATCTACCTAGGTTCCTCAATCGTGCTGGCACGTCTCCGCGACTTTGACGTGAAGACAAAACATTACGAGCTGCCGGAGGACTCAGACGAGAAGGAAGCTACAATCATTTATCGTCCTTCTCTTTCCGCTATCAAATCCTGCATGAGATACTCCATTGTAGAACTGTGCTCTACCCTCCTTATCGTCGCTATATTTGTCAATTCTGCTCTCCTCATTGTTGCTGCTGCATCCTTCGACGACGACGCCGCCGGGGATGCTGACTTATTCGGCCTGTACGACCTCTTCTACCAGACGATCTCTCCTACTGCAGCCACCCTCTTCGCCGTCGGCCTCATGCTCTCTTCCATGGCATGCGGTGTCGTTACTACTATGGCCGGTCAGGTAGTGCTAGAAGGCGCAATGCAATGGCACATCTCGCCATTCATGCGTCGTTTGATCACTCGATCCATTTCCATCGTCCCGGCTATCGCCATCGCCGCATCAGTTGGAAAAGACGGTCTTGGAACCACTCTTTACGTATGCAACATTATCTTGTCAGTCAATCTGCTCTTTACATGTGGGCCGTTGCTGTGGTATGTCTGCCGTGACAGATACATGACCGTCGCTGTCAACGGTTCGACTACGCAAGGCCACCCGATTGCAGGCAAGCAGAAGAGGAAAGAAGACGCAGACCACGTGAAGGAGGTTGACAACGTGTCGTTGGCGAACGGCTGGTTTGGAATTTTCTTTGCAGGGTTAATTTACTTGCTATTGGTGTTCTTGAACTTTGCTTCGTGGGTGTTGCTGGGACTTGGGAAGATCGATGATTTATAAATCCGGTCTTACAAGATCTTCGCTACGTGGCAGCCAGTTCGGGTGCCGGGGGAGCTGTCCTTTGCTCTCGCGGGAAGGCCTCTGGGTTGAAGGTTCCTTTTGAAGCTTTCCTTATTAAAAGACTTATGCATGATTCTCTCTCTAGAGGTCCATAGAAAAAAACTACGTATATATTTACAAAGAAACGAAACAAAATTTATAAGTTAATGTCAAACGTCTGGAGTAGTCTCGACGACGAAAAATATAAATGTTTGCGATGGAACACAGTTACGTTTGCAATCTAATGGCATGGTAAATTCTTTTTTAACTCGAAAATTATATTAGTGTGGAATCCGTAATCGTACATGTACGTGCTAAATTCCGACTATCCAATGGGAAAGGTCCCCAAGAGACATAAATGTAAGATGCTGTCAGATCTGTCCAACTCTGCAGGTGGCCTCAACAGGACTCTTTCACCCAGGTCTCTCAGAGAAAGTCCTACCAGCTGCAGTAGGTAAAAAGGTCTAATTAAGTAGGTACTACTTAGGTTTAAGGCACATTTACATGTAGCTACAATGGCAAGCAACCAGCGGTACTATGGCTACCAAAGCTTTCTGATTATCGGCCTTCGCGTAGGAATAAAGATCTTGCATACGTGACAACCGGGACATACAAGGCCATTGAAATAGAGAAATGAGAAACTGGAGGGTGATGATAAATACATACATAGTAAGCAGAGGTAAAACAAGGAAAAAAAAGAGATTAAAACCAGGTACCGAAACCGTCCTTCCAACCTGTCCAACCGCCATGTTCTCTCCCATTGAGCTATTCCCCGTTCCCTTTTGTATAAAATATATAGGATCATATTAGGAACTGTATAATCCACATTCGCCATCAACGTGCTCGCTTCTGTTGTCTAGAATCTAAGTTAGTGAGTAGAAGAGTATGCTGGTCACTCATCAAAAACTTCCTCAACCCGCGGCTGCATGCCGTGCTGGGTATGCACATGGGCCTGTTGACTTGGAAAATTCATCTGCACGTCATTGCCAGAAGGTGTTGGGAGCATGCCAGGAGCTGTAACCTTGCCAGCCTGGCTGACAGAGTGCTTTCTCTTCTTCTTCTTCTTCTTTTCATCCTTTGTCTAGATGGATATAAAAACAGCAGGGTTAGCTTCCATCCGCATCCATCTACCGGATTACAACAAAACCCCACGAAAATTGAACTACGCACCTTTTCCCACGCCCAAACGGGCCTGAAGCTATCAAAGAACCCGACATCCTCGAACAAATTCGGATACAGCCACAAACCAGGCGGCACAGCTACCATTGTGATCACAAACAGAATCAAACGGAATATCGCCATCGCAAAGAACAGACCCAGCAGACCCAGCATGCCCATGCTTAGATACCATACTCCAAGCCTAAGCACCGCTGGCCATAGAGGGAACATGACAATTCCCAACAGCAAGACCAAAACACCGATACCAATCAAGGTGCGTTTCCATTGCGGACCCTCGTAGAACCAGACGTAGTACATATCGTCGTTAGCGGCCTGCTGCGGCACGATTTGAACGTTCCATTGGCCCTTGATGCGTTTGGGTTTGGCGTGCGAGTGGTCACCGTGGTTTTCAGCTTGCGGTTCGATCTTTTGGACGCGCAGCGCCATCATGTGTCGCGGGAGCAGGAGGAATGCCATCTCGGCTTCTTGGCGGTTGGTAATCGGTGGGAGATTGGAGTTTTTCTTTGCCTGGGCTTTGGCGTAGGCTGGGGATTCGAGGGCGCGGATTGCTCGTTTGACTGCAGATTAAGATTTACGGGTCAGTTTGTTATACAAGTATATCGCATTTGAACAGGCTGCTATCTAGTCGTAGCGAGTAGGGGTACCTTTGAACATGTCTACCCTTTTGCCGCCCAATATCGAGGTGCGCTGCTTCAACTCGGTATTTTTGAGAAAGTTGGCGACAGCCAAGGCCTCCGGGGTCGGGGGCGGTGGCCCCATCGGCTGGCCTGGCGGCGGACCAGACATTGTTGACGTCGGCCGAGGAGGAGGGAGGCTTGAATGGTAAGTAGGGCGGATACGAAGGCGGGTAACTGTGCCGATGCAAAGGTCAATCCGCTTGCCTAGAAGTCCAATGCGGCGTTCTTGACAAGGTAAGGTTTTAATGGAGGAAGAAGGAAGGAATGAGACAGGTGACCGTGAGAAGAGGCAGAAGTGCAGTTTGGCAGGATCTGTTCAGGCCAGAGTTGCGATGGGTAGCGTAGTTAGAGGGAAAGGTCTGCGGTGAAGGATGAGGTCGGCCAGCGGTTGCATCCCACCTCGCAGCTTCTCGAACCTGTGTTTGGCGAGAGGTAAGTTGAGAACAAAGTGTTGTTATCGGCCCTGGACGCCAAGGCTCAAAAGTGGCTAGTGCATCACAAAGTCAGGCGCTGTGGCTGGTGAAGCAAATAGGGCATCTAGAGGCCCTATCAATGATGCAGGTTCTTCATCTCACGATAGGTTAAGCGTCTACTCAAATAGCTGTATCTCCAAGCATATATATGGCGGTCTCCAATATGTAATAGTAGTATAATACAGTTCACCTGCTATGCTCCGGACTGAATGCCTTCATTAACGCCTCGAAATGTGCCTTCTGTTCACTAGCTAGCTTGCCCTCCGTGTCCTATAAAATCTCATTAGCTAGACACCCTAGGAATAGTTGGCCAGGGCGATTTACTCACACTGATGATGGTTAACGTCATTGAGTAATTGTTGAACAAGAACCGTTCCCGCTTTGGCTTGTCCGATATGCTCGCACTTAGCTTCGTTAGAAACGCTTCAAAGTCGCTTCGAATTCTCCGTAAACTGCAACCACTGTGCATCAGTATGCAGTCGATTCCGGGTAGATTGTTTGATCGGGGGTCTCACCTATTCGTAGACGGCTCATCATCGCCTGCATCTGAACTGAGAAGTAGCAGTGAGTGCATGAACTGCGCGAACTTCGGTGTCAACGGATGAGGCGCGGCGCTCTGCTTTGCTATATCGTTTGCCGCCGAAGCTAATACAGACTGTCTCCCGGATCCTACGCCGGCCGATCTCCTTAAGTTCTCACTATATATATCCATGACCATCTGGAATCTTGGCCACAATAAGATATTCGTGCCGTTAAGATAGTTTTCGAGCACGGGAATCCGCTTTCGTTGCAGGAAAAATGCAGATTGCTGGTTCAGCCTGACACAAAGGAGGATACCAAGAGCATCTATCGAGTTTTCGATAAGTGATTTTGTAAATGCTTGGCCTGCGTTCAGCGTTGGATCGAAAATTTGATGAAACATCTTCGACACCTGGTCGAATTTCTTATGGGCGAAGAACTCTGAGATGAAGCTGAATTCCGATGCTGCATTCTCTGAAAGGGCAAAATTGTACGACCGGAACGGAAGCTCAATGTAATGACTAGTCTTGTCATCCTCTGCTGCTTGAGCTTGGGTTACCGGCGCATCTTGATTTTTGTAGAGATCAAATCGGCGCCCGAGAGTTATTGCGTCGACTGATGAGGGAACAGAGGCTTTCAGTCCTGGTAACAACGGGCCTCTCCTGCCAGTATCTTCAAGACCTAAAAGGCTGCTCTTCTCGATTGCATGTAACTTGAGCTTTTCTAAGGCCTTCTGGTATCGTTGAAAATGGGAAAGATAGTACCAGCGCATGGTATTGATGTAGGCCTGGCCAATCTCGTTGGCTAGTTGCTGGTGATGTCTCGCCATAAAGCCGAATAACTCTTTATACCGTAGGAAGCCATTTTGTTGGATTATTTGAGCGTTAGTATTAGGTATCCTTAGGCTTTTGATCTTGGAAACAAAATAGTCGCGTAATCGTTCGATAGCCTGTAGGAGATAATGAGTATAAATGACACGAAAGTTATTGTGTAACAGAAGGACTGACCCTGTTTGTTATTTTTTCTAATTCCGGTTTGACATCTTCTACAGCCTTAATGCTCTGGGACTTCCGCCTATCCAAAGCCTTAATCTTCTTGTCTGCTTCTTGCAAGGCTTTCACCCAGGTTTCATTCACATCACTCTCAGCGATGGTCTGTATGACCAGCGGAGGAAGAGTAACGTCCTCCACGACTGGGGCAAGCAGTTTTTCCACGTTCTGGGTCCATTACTCAGCAACTTTCAACCATTTAACGTAACGTAATGGATATCGTTACCTTTCGATTGTCTAATTTGGTGTTGAGGGCTAACGATCGATTCTGTAGAGTCTCGATCTCTGCACTAACTCGCCCTAGATCGGTTTTAAAGGATGATAGGTATGATTCGACAGATTGTAACACTTCATCACAGGCCTGGTTCGTAAGATTGTCTAAACCGTAACATCTTTGGGAGTTTATTTCGGAATCGAACGGCTTACTTTAATAGATATATGTAGATCCTGAAACTTATCTTTCTCCTTTTCGTCTATGGAGCAGGGTTAGTGGAATGATACTGAAATCGGAGAAGCTAGAACACTGACAGTCTTCCGCCGTTTGCTCAATGACAGGTTGATCGTGTGACCCCACGCTTTGAGCTGTGCTGTCTTGTTGCAGGAACTCTTCTATTGACAAGCCTCCAAAATCGATATCCTCGTCAGGACTTAAAGCTGCGACGGGATCCGGTTCTGTTTTCTCGTTGGTGGCGGCGGCGGGTTTCGATCCAAGAACATCACCGAGCTTCTTCAAAGTGTCTTTCCCTTCAGATGGCTTGCTGGCTGATACTGCCGCCCTGTAGCCTAACCCACCAGCGGCGACGCCAGGCTGGGGCGTCCCTTGCCTTGCAAACGTACCAGAGAGGGAGACATTGGAGGAGTTGGAGAGGTTGAGGTTTAAGGAGGAGGAACGGGGTGTAAGCCGAGGAGGGGCGACGGAATTCCCATATGCTCCGGATAGCACTCTTGTCGGAGGGCCAGGGGTAAAGGACTGTGACCCTGAGGGCGGCCGGCTTGGTAGCGGTGGAGAAGGCTCCTGAATCGACTGCGTGAATTTGTTCCACATCAATGACTGACTGATCATGACGGGTTGGCACGAAGCATCGTCCGTGGGCGGCTCTTGAGATAGTCTGCTAGTGTAATCAGATTTGCGAATAAGTACCCGTACCGAAAAGAGAGAAGAAGGAGGGAGCCTTTGAGGACTTAAAGTGCGCGTACTAGAATAAAGATGTTGCTTACAGTATATTCAGGACAGAGATGTTGGTGGCTCGCCAATCGACCCAGTCGCCTAGCTACTGGGTCTGGCCAGGTAAGCTACTTGCGCTCGCCGGGCAGCTGCTTCTGGCGGTATTATGCAAGATATTCTCGGGGCCAGCGACGATGCCGTAATAGTAGAGATAAAGTAGGTTTATCCCGTGATAGCTTGACTATGCGATAGGATGTAAGATTGAGCTTTGACTAGGGCGCTGCTGGTGGAGTGGTGAGGTGTTGTTGGTGCAACAGCAGCGCAGCAAAGGGGCGTTTTCCAGGCGCGTTTCTTTTTATCTCATCCACTGCAATCAAATCCATCGTCGCTCGCATCTCGCACCCAGCACGCAAGCTTCAAGCCGCTATCCATTCCACACATCCCGCCGAGCATCAGTAGCCAACCATCGCCATCTGCCGAGCGGCATCAACGTTCGCGCCCCAATCTTAGCGAGTGGCTAATATTTCCTCTTGGGCAACTAGACAGCCTACCGGGCTTCAATCGCCCTCCCATCACACAACTGTATGCATCCAGGTCAACATCATCATAATCTGGGTTCTGTAGGACATTGAGCTAATCAGATGGCAATGCGACGGCCCCCGCTGTTGCATTGCGGTACACAACAGTCAGTTACAGCGCGATGGATGACAGTCTTGACTACGGAACCGGGTCACCAGCTACTTCAGGCGCCACGCCTGGCCCGCTGGCCAACCTTGACCGTCTAGCATCCCACAGCCCACTTCCTGGCGAAACGGAAACATCTACCCCAAATCTCGATAATGACAATGACGACGATGACGATAAGGAAGGTGATGTCTCCATGCTAGAGTCATCTGAAAATGTGGACCCAAAACCGAAGGAAGAAAAGGGCTCCGCCAACGGCTCACCGAGCGCCAATGAGGACAACGCTGAGGATGCTGGCGAAGGTGACGACGAAGACGAAGTCATGCAGGGCATGGATGGCACTGCTGATGGGAAGCCGACCGCCAACGGCGACAAGAAGAATGGCGAAGCCGACACCTCTGCAGCCGCCAAGTCCAACCTCGTCGAGCAGACTTACATGATAGTTGTCCCTAGCTACGCGACATGGTTCGACATGAATGCTTTATCTGATATTGAGCGCAAGTCGCTGCCTGAGTTTTTCAGCAGCCGGAATCGGAGTAAAACTCCATCCGTGTACAAAGATTACCGCGACTTCATGATCAACACCTATCGTATGAACCCTAGTGAATTCCTCACTGTCACCGCCTGCCGCAGGAATTTGACTGGCGATGCCTGTGCAATAATGCGGGTTCATCGCTTCCTTGAGCAGTGGGGTTTGATCAATTACCAAGTGGGTCATCCCCTAGACACGCATATTTCCTTTATACTCTTTAGCTGACGTGTTTTCGCATAACTATAGGTTGATCCTGAAAAGCGGCCTAACAACATTGGTCCTCCATTTACTGGGCACTTTAGGTTGACTGCAGACACTCCACGAGGATTACAGCCCTTTCAACCTGGTCCGGGGTCGCAACTGTCATCAGAAGGAAAATCCCTATCAGTTTCTGAAAAAGCCGTGGCATCATCAGCTACACCCAAGCCGGAAGTCAAGAGTTCTGTGGGGAAGAGCCTTTATGAGGCTTCTGGAAAAGAAACCGGCGATTCATCAAAGGCTAATGGCCATGCTGAAGACGCTGAGAAGAAGCTGCGCCTCTGTTACTCATGTGGGGTTGACTGCAGTCGCGTCCGCTATCATACTGTTAAGGGCAAGAAGATCGAGCTTTGCCCTAATTGCTTCTTGGAGGGCCGTTTCCCGCAAAGCTTCTCTAGTTCAGACTTTGCTAGAGATGATGATGTGAACTACCAAGCAGTTGATCGGGACGCTCCATGGACTGACGAAGAAACGATACTCCTGCTCGATGCTATTGAGATTTACAAAGGTGATTGGAATAAGGTTGCTGAGCACGTTGGGTCCCGGACTCGAGAACAGTGTGTCGTCCACTTCCTCCAGATGCCCATCGAAGACAAATATCTCGAGGACAACCCCGAGCAACTAGGCCCTCTCCAGTATGACAGAATACCTTTCACGCAAGCGGACAATCCGGTCATGAGCGTTATCTCCTTCCTTGCCTCGCTTGTTGACCCCAATGTCGCCGCAGCTGCTGCTCAGAGCTCAACAGACGAAATGCTCCAGACATTGAGGAACAAGCTTGAGGCCGATGCTGCGAAAATTACCACCACAGAGTCAGAAAAGAAAGCTGATGGCCAAGCCGAAGGCGAAGGCGAAGCTGCTGCTACGAAATCTTCGAAGGAACCGACCGATGTCGTTAAGGGCGACATGGATCTCGACGAACCGATCACTGGCTCGGAGATAGTTAAGAAGGAGAAGCCCAAGGCGATCGATCAGATGGCTTCCGTCGCACTTGGAGTTGCCGCTGCTCGCGCTGCCGGTCTCGCTGCGAATGAAGAACGCGAAGTGACCCGACTTGTTAGCGAAACGATTAGCGCTAATATCCGTAAGATCGATATGAAGCTCACACACTTCCAAGAACTGGAGAATCTTCTCCACGCGGAGCGGAAAGAGATTGAGAAACAGAAGCAGCAGTTGTTCTTGGAGCGGCTAGCAATGAAGAAGCAGATTGCCAAGGCTGCAGAACTACTCAAGAAGGCACAGACTCTTAGCGGGGAGCAGGCTATCAAGGCGGCAGAACAAGCTGCTAGCCTAAACTTTGGCGCTGCTCCTGGTGGTACTGTTGATGGCTCAAGAATGCTAGTCGTGCCTTCAGGATCGGAGGTCAACTCTGCTCTATCTGGGCCCGGGTCCATCCCACCAAGTCAGATAGAAGGTGGTGGATATGTTGCTTTCGAGGCGTGAATAATGAGGAGGATGTTCTTACTGTGCTGTAACCGGCGTGATATCGCTGCCCTTTTTTTAACTTTTTAGTAGGTTGCTCGCTCCCTATTTTCTTCGCCCTTCCTGTACTTTTCACTTAGTCCGGTGTTAATGATCTTCCCTAGTGGAGAGATGTAGCACTTGGTTAAGTACCTTTTATTGTGGGATACTTTTCATGGCTTATATCAAATGATTCTCTGAAAAAATGTATAATTAAACGCGGTTTAATAGAAGGCGCGACTTTTTACTGGTGCCCTCCCTTCCACCTCGACGCCACCCCACGGCATGCTCCTCCTCCCACTTTGAATTTTCATGACCTTTCGATTTTGCATGCCATTTGTATTGGCTCCTCACGTAGAGATAATGTCAAATAGTTAATGGCAATGAACATGTTCTGAAGCTAGTCTGCACGCTTGCGTATAGTTGGGCTCCAGATACGCAAGCCTATCCGTCCTCATTACAAAGTTTCTATTGCACTTCCAATTTGCTTTATTCGACAGAGCAAACCGCGCCGCTGCACTTTGTTCATGTTTTCAATTTTGGCATACCTTCTAAAAGCTTCCTTCTAAGCATTCCGCAGAAGCTTTCCCATACAACTTGATCAATGCCCCGAGTCCACCTTACTAAAATGAAGGATCCCCTGCTACTCTCTGGTTCGATGGATGACGCAGGGAGACTGATAAAATCGTGGTCCCACGCATCATTTTCGTCCATCAACTGTTTATCCTCTTCATCTTTACTCTTCGCCCCCCCCTCAGCTATGCTGTTGTGGACGTTTATGGTCTGTTTCGGCGTGCTTGCTCGCTCGCTCACGCCGATGAATATCCCCGCAGCGAATCCAAACTTCGGATCCGCATCTAGGACTTCCTTATCTTCATGGTTAGCCTTCTTCCTCCGTCGTCTAGCTGCCCTGGACCAAGTGTTGCCGATTGTTTCTCCCCTGCCATTTGAATATAGAGTCTCGACAGTGCCATACATTGTTGCAAAACAGGATAACCGGACCGAGTGCCATTCAAAGTTGTCCGTTGGGAAGTCTGCACATGACGACTTCGCCAACTCTTCGACTTGTGGCAGGAACGTTGATAGTGCCGCGTCATTGGGTAGTTGGATACGAAAGGTCGTCGGGAATGGGAGATAGGATTTCAGCGACTGAGAAGTTGGTTGTCGCGAAATATGCTATAGAAATATGAGTAGAGAGAAAAGAAAGGGAGAGCAAGGAGATATGGGTTGTAGGGTAAACTTACATCGCCGGCGCGCCTATCCCCAAAGCTCCACCCGATAGCCCACCGTTTTGTCCTGCCAACTCCTTGTACGAACTCCCCTACTACATAGTTTGCGATGTTACATTCCCTGAGCTTCTCGATGACTTTCTCAACGCTGCTCAGCTTCCCGAGCATAGATGTGTACCAGCGTACTTTTTCGCGGAGCTTTACGCTCTCGTCCACCATACGGGTTACGAAGGATACTTCTCCACCGTCGGTGACCATCTCTGTTGTAGAGCCTGTACATGCGGATAATGGCGGGACAGATTTGAGTTTTGCGGAGGCGAGCATGTCGTTGACAGATGCGTAGAAGGGCGGGTTGCACATTGTGAAGTCTAACTGTGGGGAAGCCTGGGCGGTGAACTCCACAGGGAATATTGTTGAGGAAGCAGAAGTGTCAATAAGGGTGATTCTAGTGTCCAAGAGATTTTGGCTGATATTGGTGGATGCATTAGAAAGGGACGTAGCATCGATGTCTGTGGCGACGAAGTCCCAGTGTTGGAATGAAGCACAGCCGAGAAGTGGGTATATGGCTGAAGCCCCGGTGCCACTGAAGCCGGATTAAAAACGTATTGTAAGTCTCCTAGAAAACGATAATACGGATCGTAATGTCGTACATATCTATGCCTGTCACCTTTGGGGGTGCGCTACTCGAAGCCGAATTTGCTTCATGAGTGTCTGTAAGAAGATCACTTAGCCATAGGATGTAATTGAGTCTATCAGTAGCATCAGCACGGATAGAATCACAAGTTAATACGAACAGCATTGTAGAAAATACCTGTTTGGAATCTAAAATCGCGGTTCTTAGCATAATCTCGTTACAGAAAGAGAGGAATGCATACGGCAGGACAGAGTCTATCGTCAGGCAGCTGAACATCAAGATTGAAGTCCTTTTTGAGAAGAGCTTTTGCAAGTTGTCTAAGGCATAAATTAGCAGAACGTCCATGCTTTGATGAAAGATACTGTTTGGATATATTTACCTGATGGCCTCTGGGTCATGAAAGTTGATGGAGCCTCCTCCCTTCAGACTGATGCATACGGTTCCATTAGTATAGGCACAAGCGGGAGCGCGGTATATGAACGCACTGTTTTGCAAAATCCGGACGCTCCTTCGCGAGCTGTGCGAAGCTAATGCCGTTCCTATAGATGTTTCTAGGATGCATGATGTTGATTCGAAGGTTGGGCTGCGTTGGCTCGCAATACGCAACAGCCGACGACTTCAACTAAAATTACTTTGCTTTGTTCGCACTGAGCAGCAAACTGAACGTTTCGCTTTGGAGGCAAGATCGACCCTTATTCTGCACCGGCTTTTGCGCGTGATATGATTGGCATAGTTACTATTTGCCCTCGAGTCAAACGCTAGCTTTCGCAGTTGTAGCGGGAATGTTGATAATGATATAGAAATTTGGTGACAAGGCCCAGACCGACTGGATTTGTAAACCCTCCAAGCCAATATAAAAATGCAACACCGAACGCCTCGCGACCTTTCTCTTCTTGCAACAATAAAATATGGCACCCACAGCATAGATCATGAAATTGTCCCTCACGAACATGCACTTGCACTTAGCCGCTAGGCCTGCCTTTGGCAGGGCGGTAACGAATTTCCGTTCCCTGGCAACTTTCCGTCCAACCGGCAATCCCCAAGTTGCAGCAAAGCGCGCCGGAGCCTCGTTCCGCATGGCTATTATCGGCGCTGGCCCGTCCGGCTTCTACACAGCATACAGAGTCCAAAACAAGCACCCAACTGCCAAAATTGACATGTATGAGGCTCTACCTGTTCCATTTGGCCTTGTACGCTTTGGCGTAGCACCTGATCATCCCGAAGTCAAGGTTGGTACGCCCGTATTATATACATAAAGCTATGGTTCTTTCCTCCCCTCGCACGTCTTGTATACTATATCCATCTTTACTTTGTTAGCGGATATACGTAATGACTGACTAATCTGACTACCTAGTAATATATGGTTTGTTCTTGAATTACCTTTTCCTATAGTTCTGCATCAACAAATTTGACGAGGTAGCCCGTCACCAAAACTTTACATTTATCGGGAACACACCTATCGGCTCTAGTTCCGGCGAGCTCCCATTCTCGTCTCTACTGGCACATTATGATGCCATTCTTCTCTCCTACGGCGCATCGAAGGATAAAAAGCTCGGCCTACCCGGTGAAGACGCTCTTTCCGGCATCCACTCCGCTAGGGCCTTTGTCGGATGGTACAACGGCTTACCAGAGCATAGAGACCTCAATCCAGATCTAGAAGGCGGCGATGGCAAGGCCATCATTATTGGCCAAGGTAACGTAGCGCTGGATGTCGCAAGGATACTACTCACGAGCGTCGACGAGCTACGTAAGACAGATATCACCGAGTACGCCCTCGAGGCATTATCAAGAAGCAAAATCAAGGAAGTGGAAGTCGTCGGAAGACGGGGGCCAATGCAGGTAGCATTTACAATTAAAGAAGTGCGCGAGCTAATGCGACTCTCCTCCGTCGGCTTCGAACCTGTCGATCCAGCACTCTTTCCACCAAAATTGGACGAGCTCCCTCGGGCACAGAGACGCCTACTGGAAACCGTCGTCAAAGGCTCAAAGCAGTACCCAGACATCAGCAACTGGAAACTCTCTTTTTACCGGTCCCCCAAGGAGTTTCTGTCCTCTTCTTCCGCCCCTTCAAAGCTCTCACATATAAGATTCGAAACCAACACTCCGGAACCTGAGACAAATGGCGACAAAGTCCATGGCACGGGCGAGCTGAAGGATTTGTATGCATCTCTAGCATTCCGAAGCATAGGATACAAAAGCGAGCCAATATCAGGAATGGTAGAGGCGGGTATTCCATTCGACGAGAGGAAAGGTATACTATGCAATTCACTTGGAAGGGTCGTGAAGTCTACACCCAATGGTGATGTCCATGTACCAGGTCTTTATACTGCAGGATGGGTTAGACGAGGCCCAACGGGGATTATTGCATCGACAATGATGGATGCATTCGACGCTGGCGATAATATCATAGGCGACTGGCAGACTGGGGTAGATTTTCTGGGGGCACCTAAAGCGGTAGATAAAGGCGGGTGGGAGGCAGTGAAAGCAGAGCATGAGAGGGTAGGCATCCGTGCGGTGCATTGGAACCATTGGGATAAAATTGACCAAGCCGAGAAAGAGAGAGGGCAAAAACTTGGGAAGGAGCGCGAGAAGTTTGGAACAACGGAAGAGATGTTGGCTGCCATCTTGTAAAACTGTATTATAGGCTAATGAATATTCTCATATTTACATTTATATGTGCGCCATTAGGGAAGCTCAATAATTGGCCAGGTTTTGGATACCTTCATTTATATAGAATATCGTCAACCATCTCTGCAATTGCCAGACTAGATGTCAGCCCAGGACTTTCAATCCCAAGTAAGTTCACAAATCCCGGGAATCCTTCCTCCTCTCTGATTACAAAATCTTGAAACAGCCCCCCTTTAGGTTGCAACTTAGGCCTGATACCACAATAATCGGCCACAAGTGCCTCCCTCTGAATCCCAGGCAGGTATATACTCACGGCCTTCACGGCCTCCTCAAGTCTAGTATCTCTTGCAATCAGATCGTCCGGCCCACCGACCCATTCTACATCCGGGCCGAACCGCATCCTGCCCGCTAGATCAAGGGTTAGATGCGTGCCTAACCCGCCCAACCCCTCCATAGGACACGGATAGATCAGCCGTGACACCCGCGGCTTCGACGCCCCGTAGGCGAAGTAATTCCCCTTGGCATAGTACGGAGTGACGTGCCTTTCCTCAGGTAACAATAGATTGGATATGTCACAAGCAGACAGTCCGGCCGCGTTGACTACGACATCAGCCGTCACAGTTGTCGGCGTTATATCCACCTCTTCCCTGTCGTCTGCATTTGTAGCAGTAATCTCATATCCGCCAGCAGCAGACTTTTTCACATCCAAGACACGGGTTTGCAGCGAGATATCGAACGGTTCGAGTAGACCTGCTAGGTAAGTCATGTAGTCGTGGACGGAGATTATTCCCGTCGTCGGGGAGTGTAGTACTCCGAACGGTGCGTGAATCTATATATGTGTATATAATATCTTAGTATAAACCCTAAAGTTGATTAGAAACAAAGTAAAGTCGGTGCATGCATACATCTGGTTCTTCCCTCTCGGCTTCTATTCTCTCGATGAAATTCGTGGGAACACCTAGCCGCTGACACTTCTCATGCAATCCCTCGAGTATGCCTCTCTCCTTCTCATTCTGGGCGAGAACCCACTTGCCAAGTCGCCGGTGTGGAATCTGCTGCTTCTCACACAGCTCATACAGCAGCTCCTTCCCGCGTATGCAGAGCCGGGTCTTGAGCGATTCATCAGGGTAGTATATTCCCGCATGTATGACCTAAATATACCCGTTTAACGTTATATCAACAATCATCTCGAGTGTAATTGTAGAGAAGAAAAGTGTTGGTTACGAAACTGCACATAGCATTACGACACCAATCTGTAGAGTATCGATAGCCAAATTTCTAAAGCTAGCCGAGGTATGCGTATAAATGCGCGGACAAAAGGAGCACTCATTTCTTATAAATATAACGTGTAGTAAAGGAGAACAGGCATATCTCTAACCTCAGAATTCCGCGACGACGTCTCTGTCCCTAACTCACCATGCCGCTCGATCAGCAAAGTCGGCTTCTGGTGCTGAGTCGCTAGGCGGGATGCAACTGCGAGTCCCACAACGCCGCCACCGATAACCTACAATCTCACGAGAAATATGAAAGGGGGGTTAGTGACATCCCATATTTTGGGGTGGCATTGGCCTGTATTGTACGAACGCAATGGGCAAAATCATTGCTCTTTGGGGCTGACGACGAGAAGAGACGGCGTTGGATTTGGAGTACTCGAGTCCTCATTCTTCTGTGTTGGCGGTAGAGTTGGACGGTCAGGTTGACGCAATATTTGTATATGTTTTGTCCGCCAGCTAATATACACTCATAAGTACAGGATGACAGGTTTTCGTGTATGCCGATATGACGGGATCAGGGATTGATATATGATAGTTGTAACAGCGAAACGGGAGAGTTTCGCTCACGAGACTAGATGTAACTCTACTTCGAATGCTGCGGCCGGCAGCTTTTTGTGGCTCCACAGCTACTCTCCTCTACATATCAACGTCGGCTACAAAAAAGTTGAGGGAAAAGTATTGATAAAAAACCTCTAGTTCATACACGGAAGATGTATACTACTATCGAGCGCGGGGAATGGAGCTGCCGCGAAAAACGGCAGTATAGAGGTATTAACAAAGTCACCCGAGGACAAACAGTATAAATGAGAAAGCGCAAATAAAAAATGAAAACCATTCCTTTTTGAGGTTACATTTATATATTATGGATGTTACAGAGTGAGGAAGACAGAATGAGGCGCAAGATGTACCTAAAAGGGCCCCATCTAGAGCTTGTCGTAGTAATCGGTATATGCAGGGATATCTGGCTTGAGACCTGTTCAAGAGTTAGCATATCATTGGTTGTAAGTCTGACTGTGGGAACTTCGTGCTTACCCTTTCTCTTTCTTGTTCCTGTGATAAGCTCGTTGGCCTTCGAGAGAGGGTCGAGAGGGTCGCCCAGATTCGCCAACATTTGCCAGTGATCGAAGGCCATTTGTGGGAAAGCTTGGCCGCTGGTCTGTGCGCGCAAATCGGTAGTGAAACCGAAGGACATTCTGACAGGCAGATGTGCTTTGATGTTGAAAAGAGGGGTACCCGGACGCTGTTCTTGGTGGATAACGCTTCCGCCACGCTGATTCAAAACACTGTAAACACCTCCCATGGCAGGTTCTGGGACCTGGATATCGACAAGATAAATAGGCTCCAGGAAACTTGGTTGAGAGAGGAGGATGGCTGCGTAAACTACACGACGAGTGGGCGGCATGATCTGACCAGCTCCTCTATGGATGGAATCGGCATGGAGGGTAACATCCATGACGTTGAACCTAATGCCACGCATAGGCTCTTCTGCCAAGGGGCCTTCTTTGGAGGCCCACTGGAAACCAGCAACGACGTGTTCCTTGATTTCGTTCAGGTATTGAACGGCCTTCGTGGTATCAACAACTAAATTGGGGCCGTTTCCGTCAGGTCCGAAACACCAGATCTTCCTGGCCTCGGTAACGTCCCAGCCGAATTCATCGGCGAGGATGCGGGCACGAGTCTTGAAGTCATCCCGTGGGTTGACCTTTCCAGCTTCGATAGCGTCGGAAAGGGAGTTTTCAGCGTCCTCCGCATCAACCGGTTGCGCAGTCATGTAGATACGGTTATGCTTGTTCGGCGACTTTGACAAGGCTGTCATACTGGATTCTGCGCCGACGGTTTCACGGTACTCGACGACTGGCTCGGATACAATCAATGGAACACCAGCGTGGTCTTCTTCTAGATCCTTCAAGCAAATCTCCAAATGCAATTCGCCAGCACCAGCAACAATGTGCTCGCCTGTCTCGGTATGAATAATTAAGACGCATGGGTCGGATTTGGCGAGACGTTTCAGGCCTTCAACGAGCTTGGGCAAATCTTGACCATTCTTGCACTTGACAGCCATCCGCACGACAGGGGAGACAGAGAACTTCATGACTTTGAGGTTGTGGGCGGTTTCCGAAGTGGTTAAAGTTCCTGACTTGACCAAAAACTGGTCAACGCCAACCAAACCAACAATGTTACCAGCGGGGACGTCATCGATAGCTTCGGCCTTGCCAGCCATCATCAAAACAGTTCTCTGGATAGCCTTGATGAATAAATCTTCCTTCTTTCCAGGGGTGTAGTTTGGTCCCTGAATTCTGACCTTGAGCCCAGACCTGGCGGTACCAGCGAATACACGACCAAAGGCATAGAAACGACCTTTGTCGGCAGTCGGCACCATCTTGGAAACGTAAAGCATAAGGTCTGCATTCGGGTCGCAATCCCGGATACCAACACATGCTTGATCGTCGGAAGGACCTTCATAGAGAATTTCTGCACGATATTTTTGGGCAGTGATTGGAGATGGCAAGTGGATGACCATCATCTCAAGGATGGCATCAGCAAGAGGGAGGAATTTTCTCATGATTGTCTTCAGGAGCGGCTTGTCCCTCAGCTCCTTTTCTTCAGAGGTAAGTTTAACGCCAATCTTTGTGGTGGCGAATTCTACTGCCTTAGACTGGTCCTCCTTCATAACTTTGTCAAAGATTTTGAAGATTGGATCAAGGATGAACTGGCAGAAGGCACGTTCTAGTTTTTTGCCCTCGTAATCGGGCTTTGTGGTCCACTTCTTTGTGGCGGGGTTGAAGAAGTTGTCTCCCTATTTCACATACGTTAGTTCAGCTACTAAAGAACCTTGCACGCCGTTGTGGAAATCCTACCCAGAGACGCTTCATCATTTTGTCCTTATCAATATTGAATTTCTTCGCATACCGCTCAGCGAATTGTTTGAGGGTGAAACCCCAAGCTTGATAGGCGGAAGCGAAAGCAACGTTACCGTTGTCAGGTAGCAACTGCCAATCAGCCTTAGGGGCAGTAGGGGCCTTGTCTTGATAAAGGGCAATGATGACATTGATAGCCTCAACCACTCGACTTAAAGTTTGATATAACTCTTCTGGGCTCATCTGCAGTTCCAATAAGGCTCGGTCGACTTTGTTGATACAGAGCACAGGCTTGATACGTTCACCAAGGGCTTGTCTCAAGACAGTCTCAGTCTGAACGGAAGCACCTTCGATGACATCGACGACAACCAAAGCGCCATCGGTGACACGGAGAGCTGCGGTAACCTCAGATGAGAAATCAACGTGTCCAGGCGAATCAATGAGATTGATCAAGAAATCAGTCCCATCAGCATTGGCTTTATCGGTTGCCAAAATCTCCCCGACCTGTTCCGTGGTCATCGGCGAATGCAGAGAGATAGCGGTAGATTTGATTGTGATACCACGTTCCTGTTCATCTTTTCTTGTGTCCGTAGTCCGCAGTTCACCAGCCTTGTCGGCCTTAATGATACCGGCAGCAGCAACCAAAGAGTCGGTCAGGGTAGATTTTCCATGGTCGACTGTGTTGTGGCGGGGAATCCAACATTAGCAGCCACAAAATTAAAAAAAACCCCACATTACATAATCGCCCCACTATCGTGGAAAGAGCGATTGACGCAAAGGATATAATGAGGCACGTACCGTGAGCAATGACGGACATGTTACGGATGTTACCCCGTTTTCGCTATCTGCTGTCAGCATGGTTCAATGCATCTTCAGGATTAAGCCTGGCGGAAAACAATGGCCAGCGAAGTTCAGCCATACCATCAACGAATGGATCTCGTCGATCGTGAAGCTATATACCGCAAGTTAGCAAAGATATCACATGATTTCCTACTATAGTTCAATCGAAGGAAGCATACTTGACCATCTTGAATGATTGATGGCGGAAACTTTCTTAAAAACTGTTGTTGAAGTTGTACCAAGGGAGATATGAACTGCGAGGAAGGTAAAAAAGAGCCTCCACAGCAGGAAAAAAATCTCTTCGCCTCTGCCCTTTTATAGCGGAGCCAAAAGTTCGAGGACGCTACCCTGATGCCTTCTCAAAACGAGGGAATCGGGGCAGGGAAGTTCGAATCAAATTGTTAAGACCTGTTATACTTTGGGGTGGCTGGTTGGTTGGTAAGGTGAGGTGGAGGAAGGAAGAAAATCGGGACAAGTGAAAATGTGGGCGGAATATTTTTGTAAAAAAAAGAATTTTGTGTGCGTCTCCCACCACCAACAAACAACTCTAAGCACTAACTTGCTGCAATGAGCAGCAGCACAGCAACCTTTCCCGGATACCTCGCTCTGACACCACGGTGAGGGGTTAGCAGCAGAGTATTGCCGCAAAAAAGAAAGTCGAAATACTCGCTTGGTTATTTGCGGGGCTGCCGTTTACTCATGTTTGTCTGGAACCGGACACGCTGGGCTAGCATCGGGTTTAGGCAACTCTACGCCCAATCTCCAGCGCGATATCGATATATCCCGGAGCTCTAAGAACTCAAAGATGACTCCGAAACTCTGTTGGGCCTGTCAGTCATGTCATGCACACAATCAAATCCCTGCTCTACCTTTTACCTACTAGCTACTTCTGCTTGTGCATTACGATTGATCGTACAGCGCTGGTGGAAAACTTGGATTGATATTGCAGGCACACCAAAGAGTGATATATATAACAGCAAAAACCCTAGAAATATGATACGTAGCCCAGAAATTTCACACCCGCGATGCCCAATTCGCCTTTTCCCATCCATGCAAAAGAAACCATCTCGCGGTGGTGCCATGATGGGACTTGATATCCCTATCGATATCGACATCCCATTTGCCACCGTGAGTACATAAAACACACAACACAAAATTCAAACATTTCCAAAGTATCATGAAGTGTGTAACCAAAAACAGGACCATCATACTATGCTTCTACGTTGCGTGAAAATAAATCTGAGCCGTGGGAATGCTACCGCTAGATGGGCTCGTGGGGGTGGGTAGAGGTGTCAAGAGCGAATTCCGTGGGAAAAACACAAAGCCAGGGCTTGGATTAGGGTCTTGCTCGTGGTATGGAGGCACAGGATCGACGTCCTCCACGTTTCTGGGTCTCCATCTCTGCTGGTAACCTACTACTGGTGCCTGTGCCTGCGTATGTGCAATGGCAGGCGGGGCTGGAGCAGCAGGGGCAGACAAGTGCCCTAAACGGCGGTTGTTATTGTTGTTGTTGTAGTGAGGTGAAGTAGGCGTTAGTTGCAGATGATGTGCCTGGACAAATTGGAATGTCTGGACGGATGCGTGCTGAGGTCGCTGAGTCTGCGGACTGGCTACATGCATAGGCGTAGGTGGGTAAGCAGAGCGCTCATCCTCGCTGAAGAACCAGTTTGCAATTCTGGACACTGCGGATGCGATGCGCACGGCGGTGGACGGGGTTGCTTGGTCTTCATTCGTAGTTGGGACCGGCAGAGGGAGAGAAGTCTGGAGTTGAGGTAGCTGAGGCCGTTGACGTTGTGGTTGGATCGACCGAGATGCTGGAACAACAGGTGGGCTGTAAGGCTCTGGTGCCTCCGATCCGTCATCTTCAAAGGAGGTATGACGAGTCGATACACCGCTCGTTCGCGGCTCCGAGTCATCGACAGGCTCTGTTGACTCAACAGCGCTATTCCTATGACTACGCTGAGATTCTGGAATTGGCACCAGTACCCTTGGGACAGAAGAAGAAGACGAATTCGTGTGGGAATGCTGAAAAGTTCTTCCATTAATCATCTTTTCTAGTTCCTGGAGGCGACGCTCAAGTGCAGCCTTTTCTTCCCTTGCATGTTTTATGCGTTTCAGTGCCCCCTTGGAATTGATTGGAGCCGGAGGCGACGCTTCAAAGCTTTCTCCTTGAGAGGTAGTTAGGTCGGTACTACTATCGTCCGACTGGGAGGCCTCATGGTCTGCCACTGACGATACAACATGCACCAAACTATCCTCGAACGAAGTGACCGTCCCGTCCAAAACGGAATCTCTTCTCGTTTGGACGGTGGAAGGTCTGCTTAGATGGTGCGTGGGAGATAAAGGTGTCATAACCGGACTAGCAATAGCACTGTATGCAGGGCTAGGCAAATTTCCAAGGCTCTGTGCCGCTCTGTTGTGCGTATGGATACCGGAAACTGTCGATCGTGGTTTTAAGTTCACCGGGGCACTAGCACGACGGAGCAGTGACATCCCAGAGAGCGGACGAGGTATGAAAGAGCCATTGAGGAATGAATATTTCCCATTGCTAAGTGAAGAACTGGAACCTAGTAGCTCGTTCGCTGTTTGCGCATCGTGAATCGTCAAGGTCGGGCCGTACGGCGAACCACCACCACGTTGAGCGTTTCGGGTAGATGTCGGACAGGTGTGTGATCGGACTGCTGTCGGCCGCTGTGGCATCGAGTCTGCGCCGCTTTCGTCCTCCACGTTGATCGCGGGAACAGGAGGGACGGGAGTTATTACTATAAAGGATAACGCAAAATTAGCCCAAGGGTTCTATTTGCAATGGCACATGTTTACACATAATCTTCAAGCTTGCAATCGCAATGTGACATACCAGACATTCGGTAGAGTTCAGATTCCTCTGAGGCTACACTCGAGTTCCAAGTATCCCGTCCGCTCTGCCCATCTGCCATCCTTAAAGGCAAATCAGAACCCCTCCTCTGCTCATTCCCGTTAGTCGGCACCTGATACTGCATGGTAAATGGAAAGCAGTTGCCAAAAAGTGCGTTAAATGCCATAACGTATAGACAAAAAAATTAAAATAATATGAAAACAATATAGCGATAAACTTTTCGAAGCTGCGACTGTCGATATTAAGACGATAAAGGAAAGGATACCAAAGCACTAAATGAAAGCCTCTGGTTTTCAAGAGATAGATAGATAGATAGACGAAGAATGCCTCAAAAAACGAGACTACCAGCTGCTCACTTGTGCAAAAAGATAAAAAAAGGAGTGCGGATGAAGAAAGAGAAGAGAGAGAGAGAGAGAGAGAGAGAGAATTAAGGAAATAGTAAGGAATGAATGCCGTTATCGACGATACATCCAAGAGAGTGTCATTGAATAATTATAAGCAGAGAAGAAACATAAAACTTACAAGAAGAAGCCTCAAGCCTTCCCCTTCGCAAGGTCTGTGGTTCCGAACTCCCCTTTTGAATGTCGAAAGAAGTCGAAGTTGGTGCAGTCGCTAGTCGGCGGACCCCAAGGCTTTATGTCGTCCTGCTGCGTCTAACCCCCACACCTAGGAAAACAATATCAAGACATTTAATATTTGGCTATAATGTTTTGATATCGAATACCGCGCACAGGGTCTTATAGGCCTGGCCGCCTTGTCGCACCCACCACCCAGCCTTTCGTCCAACCGAAGCCGGGTACCAAAACACTCTATCCCATGCTTGCTTTCGCATAAATCGTCCAAGACGATGTCGCTCTCGGGGTTCCACAAGCCAGCCAGGAACATATCCACGAACCAGTGCGAGCGTGCGTTGCGGGTGGTGCCGCAGGTGCATGTTCCCAATGGATCCGAAAATAACAGATCTGATGCACGTCAACCTGAAACCTGTTCCCCACGCCTCATAAAACCGCTGCTGTTAGCTGCTGGTGTGCATGTATTCCCCATCCTTTTGCACGCGTGCATGCAGCTCACATACCTGTGACTTGTAACCGTTCCCGAGCAATTGGAATTGGCGAGGGGAGGCGTTCATGGTAGGGCTGTTTCGTGCCAGCTACCCGAAGCGCGAGGTGATGCTGTGATTGGCCCGCCAAGTGCCCGGCGATTGGCTGTCGTTTGGTTTGGGCACACGACGTTAAGCGCACAACCTCAAATTCGTCAAGCACCGTAATTCTAAAGTTAGGTCTCCACCGCGCTTGCTCTGGCAGACAATTATTGTAATTTGGCACCGCACTAGGACAAGAATCCTTCTACGATTTTCCTCTTTTCATGAGGCTGCAGCGAATCGCCATTCATGCTGATTCTATCGCTTTGCGTATGCAACCTCGTTACGAAGGAACATTGGCCGTGCCGCAATAACGTGGGAAAATTGGATGAAACGGCGAGTCGAAGCTGACCATGCCTCTTCGTGTCATCTATTGAAGAACGACTCGATGGAACTTGAAACACATCGAGCGAGAATCTGGTTTCGAAACAAGTCCAAGATAACGGTTTGTGTATTCTTTGCAGGACTACAGTACCAACATGAGGATGCTGACCAGTATCAATATGATTCTGTCACCTGTATAGCTAGTAAGAGTCGCCAGGGAAAGGATTCCACCTTAACGCCTCAATCGATAAACGCATGCTTTAGGACGCCGCTACATAAAAGATTACCGTAATGTATACTCGTCCATCCATGAAACGACACAAGGGAAAATTTCAAACAACGAATAGCAGATCAGAGACGGAGATATATGTATGTTAACCCAAAAAAAAGACCAATCAATTCTTTGAAAGCAAACTGTACAGAATAACAAAGCAAGGGTATTCTCGCCGCGAAAAGGAAAAAGACGCATGCTACCTAATGACCCCAAGGATTATCGTCATCGGCCAAGCTCCCGTACCTCACCCTTCTTTCTTCAACAGTGGGAGTTTCGTTCTCTTCTTCGTCATCTTCAGCTACTACAAAATTGTCCTGAGCGCTGGCCTGGGAGGTATTAATGTTGGAGATATCGGTATGGTGCTCTCGAGTATCGGTCGGGGGCGGAAGCTGTTCGATGTCAAATCCCGTGCGTTGAACCTTGCCAGCGTCTTCCGGTGGATATTGGGTAACAAAGACCTTCGGATCTTCTTCATTCCACGCAGGCCCTCCTTCTTTCCTCGCTCGAACCCGTTCAATCTCTTCAGCTTGATTATCCTCAACAACCAAGTCTACAACACCTGACCGGTCAGATAGATGAGAAGACGAAGATGAGTTCCGGTGCAAGACATCGGCGGCCTTGGAAAGTAGCCCCTGTGATTCTTCTGCATCACCGTTCTCGGCGAGTGACGCTTTGCCTTTTCCTTTATCGCCTTTACCGCTTTGTGACCTTGAGCTGTTTGTCCTTGAACTTCGACTCCGAGATTGAATCTTTATACGATTTTTTGGTTGGAGTACTTCTTGGTTCGTGGCTGTTGTAACTAGATAGCGAGAGGATTGGTAATTCTGCCGGAAACGCTCCTCACTATAGGGTTCGTATGCGGTTATGACGGGATACTATCCAAAAATTAGCGAGATGATCCGAAGGAAACCGTAATCAAGCATGTGACCTTACGTTATAGTCCCCGAATTCCATCGCTCTTGCATCAACGTATAACGTCTCCAGTTCTTCATCCATGCTCGTGTCTTCGAGATCATTCGGCTCAGCGCTCCCATATGATTTCCCTACGCCGGCGGCAGCTCTCAGTGCAGGATCGTCGGTAAATCCGGCGGCTGAACCCACAGCTCCGAGTAGTGCTGTACGACTTGAGGGGGCTGGCTTCGGAATCCAGTATTTGCCCTTTCCACCTCTTTCATATCTCATTCCTTCTCTCATTCTTGCCAATCTAGCAGCACTTTCAGGATGAACCATAGTCGTACCACCGGCAGAATCGAAGTTGCGATATTCATACTCTTCGCCTCTGAAGGTAACCTTGGTGTCATAAATCAAATCTCGTACGCCATACGCATCTCTCAAAGCGTATCGGACAGGCATACGAGCCGCTGAAACGGTGGGATCCGCATAGTCCTTCCAGGAGAAAGCGTACCAATGCGCTATCGCAAAGGCTGGCATCTCACAGCAGATCAAGCAGTCCTGGATCGCAGCAGCAAGGTTGTCGCGGGTGTAGTGCGGTGTGTCAGTGATGAATTTGAGCCATACAAGGATGGAGAGGAAGAATCCCTGCCAATATGAAGCAAAGATAATAAGTTTGATGCAGAGAAACTACAGACTGTCAGCCTCCGTCTTCCAAAAATGGAGATGTCGTTATTATTCCTGACCTTTGGTACTGGCCTGAATGGCGTCAAGTCGTTGTGCATACAAGCCCAAAACATACCGAGACTATACAAGCTGATTGTGACCGAAAGATTGTAGATAATCCCGCTCCAGAAATAACCGCTGTTTAGACCGATGTATCCTTCTTGATAAGTATCCGTTGCTTTCATGATGATAGACGTCAGTCCGAGTACCGGTTTCAGCCAGGCATATTGAAGGATTCCGCGTTTGATGTTAAGGAAAGAATGGGGGTCGCTAATGTCAACTTTCGGTAGGACGAGGTTGAGAGGCCATAAGTGTGGTGTCGGCGCTCGTCCGTGCGTGAGAACGATCAGGGCTCTTTCGCCGCCCAAGAAATTGATAAGGAGTTGAAAGAACGTGTAGATTGTGAACGCCTATGTCATCTAAGCAACAGTCCAAACATGATCACATTGCTCCAAGAGCCGCACTCACTTCATAAACATCTCGGATCGGGTCCAGGAAAAAGGCTGCTGTCAGCGACTTTAAACTTAGCCAAGATGTTATGGCATAAATTGGCACCCTAATCACATGTCAGCTTATATGCAGAGGCTAGATTCCAGTAACGGTTACACACATCAATAGGATGCGCACAACATATCGTTGAAGCAACGGTTTCCGATAGTTCTTCCTGTTTGGATACGTTAGACCGATGTGTCCCGAGATTTATGTGGAGAGTTGAGGAGTGTTTACAGTTGGAACCAAATAGAACTAGCGAATCACATAATGTTAGTCTTCATTCCGTAATTGGTGTTTAGAAGGGGATCGCGTGATCTTACACAACAGACAATAAGGCCGCTACTATTGAGCATAACCCGGAGAAGATGATGAAGAAGTTGCCCAGCCTGGTTCCCGTGCCACCTGGGTCAAGGAAGCCTGGCATTTTGACGAAGATCCAAGACGGTCGCTACCTTTGAAGCATTTGACGATGACGAGTAGAAAGCGAGTTGGCGACGTTAAAAAAGCGGCAGAGACTGCAAATATGCCAAAGTAAGGACGGCAAACCCTCTCGCACGGGGGTCCGATGGCGACGACGACAGCAACTCCGGTGGCGATAGAGATTAAAAGGTTTTTGTCGGTGGGAGAGGAGATGACGCGCAGTCCTCCCGGTCGAAGTGGGTTGCAGCGTGGATGTTAAAGAGATGGGGTCCCTGCTACGTGACCTGTCATTGGACAGGGGCCGCCCTTCCCTTGCAAACACAACCGGTTTTGCCTCGCATGCTGTGGCGCCCCCAAGAAAAACATCATGGAGGGCAAGTCCACCAGACTACCAGCATGTCATGCGTCTGCAGGATCCTGTGCATACGTATTCCTCTCTACGAACTGGTCTCTCTACTTGACTCTATTTTTTATTTTATTTTTCTACCAAAAATGAAAGAAAAGAAAAAAAGCCGACACCGTGCAAATATTTTTTTTGGTTTGGTGGAGCTCCGCCGACGAACGCATTGGCTTTGACGTATCCCCCCCACTCATATAGATACTATCGTTACATACTCGGAATACATTTACCAATTTTTTAATAAAGGAGTCTGCGCTGTCCTTTATACCTTTTGCACGGAGTCGAGCCGCGACAGATAGGCGTTCCAACCCTCGTCTCTGTACAACTTTGCTGTCTCGACTGGGTCTGGAACCGCGTATATCCCCCTTCCCGCAATGATAAAATCGGCACCACCTTCCACTGCGGATTTCGGTGTCTGATATTGCTGCCCAAGCTTGTCTCCCTTGGATGCCATGTTCACGCCAGTAGTAAATAAGACAAAATCTTCATTGTCTAAAGGTGCCACATCCGTTTCAATGTCACCAAGGGTTCTTGATGCCACAAACCCGATAACAAACCGACTATACTTTCGTGCACACTCCACAGAAACCTTCGTATATTCTCCAGTTGCAAGCGAGCCTTTGCTCGTCATAGTTGCGAGGATTAACAAGGCCCTCTCACCCTTATATGGGAAATCGTCTCGTTCTGCTGTTTCCGTCAGCGCCTGAACGATACCCTCCCCAGGGAGCATCGTGCAGTTGACGATGTCGGCCCAACTGGATATCTGCAAGGCCCCCCCGTGGTATTGCTTTTGGACTGTGTTCCCAATGTCTACAAACTTGCGGTCCTCGAATATTAAGAATTTGTGTTTAGCCCCCAAAACCTTTAAGGCCTCTAGCACGGAGGGTTGAAAGTCGTCGAGAATGTCTATATGCGTCTTCAAAACAGCGATATATGGCCCGAGTTCTAAATATTTTAGCCTCAATTTCGGAAAACAGAAAGATCAAACGCTTACTATCGGCAAGGTCAAGAAGCTCTTTCGATTTTGTCAAGTCCGCAGAAACCACCACATTGGTCTTCTTGGCTTCTGCAATTTCAAAAAGCTTCCGGGCTACAGGGTTCGGATGCTGCTTGGCCCTTTCCCCGTATGCGAGACGCGGCATGGAGGACATTTTCGGCGGATATTTTCTGTGAATGATAGATGGGTAATGCTTGAGTTCTCCGAAGTTGTAGGCCTGCAAGGTTTTCTGCAACAGATAGGTCTGAATTTGAGCAACGGTGTGAACAAACGCTACATCGCTACTTCTAGCTTTTGGTAAACTACGTCGACACAGATAGCCCAGCGACGCTGTTGGCAAAGTCTCCAGGGTCAGAATCCAACGAACGCCAAATGTATAGCCTTAGAACAAAAATAGAGTCAGATAACTCATATAGTTCAATTGAGGTTTCTGAATGCGTACTGGTAGGACGACTATCAACACATCTGCTCTGTTGCAAAACTCCCATAGTAGCAGAGATCGAGAGCTTTCGATAATTGATACTATACTCTATCAAGAAACCCGGACAAACACAGGTCTGGGTAGGAGACTGCAAGAAATCGATATCAAATATAATACTATCCATACCTATAGCTACTCCAAGGTAGCTAGTGCCTTGCTCTCCTGTAGCGGAACTCTAAACCCAACAATCGAGTAGAATACAATATATTGCAATAATAGTATTTGATAGCCTTAGCGGTTCTAAAGTTCCTAGTGAAAACTTGATTGAACGGCTGGGAATTGAAAGCTCTACCAGCCTTACCACGAAGTATTTGACGCTAGAATCTAGAATCATCTATGCAAGGTCAAACATCTCAGTGCTCTACAAATATGATATATCTTCAATTTAGGCGATCTCTTTAGTATTTAGCTTTCTCGATTCACTAGACCCTCCTCGTGTAAAATCTCGGACCATACATTTCTGCATTTATCCAAATCGCCTTCCCTAATTGGTTCCCAATATGCCATTTCGGACCACAGGCGAACGCAGCAAAAAAAAATCAAAAAAAGATGCTGATGAGAGTGGGACTCGAACCCACGCACAGTTTCCCGTACCAGGATGCCTTATTAAGGTGTGACCTTAACCTGGCGCCATAACCAACTCGGCCATCTCACCTAGTTTGATGAAGATATCTGGCGGTATTGTGCTCTATGATGTTTTGTAAATCCACTGTTTGCGGTAGACGTGTTGCGCAACTCGGTTGTGTCGACGGCTTTTTGTGTTGGGTGGATCATGAGTGGCCGCGACTTACCTCGAGGCTGCGTTAGACTTTGAACATGGTATGGAGAATAAGGGGTTTTGGACAGGCCAAGCCGGAGACAAGGCTAATCTCGTGGTGGCTTGGGCTAGAACTATATAAATAGCTTAATGAACGTGCATGTTAAGATTTGGCTCAATTTCACTCTCAGATTCTAGCCTCGAGACTAGCAGATACAATTGTCTATAAATATAACTAATGCAGCATGCGCATGCAGCAGTCTTTCGATTACATGAAGCTAAATTATAAAAGCCAAATGCATATTCAAGCAAGAACACTAATGTCTCAATGATATGTGAAATTTAGATCAAATTCTATTTACAGAAAGTTATATACTACACTGAGATAGAGGTTGATATATTTCCTAACCAGCTCTTTCTGAGTAAAAGGAAACCATGTATAGCCATATAGGACAGTCGGTATTCGTCATCTATTCCTCTCGGCCGTCTACATACCCCGTTTTGTCGAAGAACCCCTCTATCTCTGCGTATAGTTGCAGCAAAAGAATGAGTCTTAACGTCTTGTTTAACACTTTAGCTATTATTTGGTACATACTTGCAGGTTATTCATAGTAGAAATCTTCCTCTTCCTAGGATTAGGAGCTTCATAATCATATCGTTTTAGGTCTAGTCGCTTTGCAACAAACTTGAAAGTTAACTAAATTCTCAAGACGTTGTCGGTAATCGTGTTTCAGCCGTACATTCAATTGATAGCTGTTGTTTCTACAGGCATTAACGCATAGGTCGATCATCTGTAACTGTCAATGTGTGAAATCCAACTCGTTTTATAGTTTCATGCCGTATCTAGTCCAAGCGCGAGCAGGATTGGTGCATCGAATCCTAACTCAATTTTCTCCGGTGTACCGCTTCATCAAGTATCTATCAGATCTGCAAGACGCATGCATAGGTAAGGGTCTGCGACGGAGTTAATAGAACAATCTCATAATAATTCATTCGACTGCTGTCAGTCGCCTAAAAATAATATAGTAGATGTGTTCAGTAAAGTCTCCGAATATTGCCGCGGGTGTTTTTTCAAAGGTTATCTCTTGATTATAGACTAACTGTACTCTTTCGTAGCCTTTTCAAATGATAGTATAAAAATGCATGCTGGGTTGTTGGATTTCATCTTTCATAAAGCTTTCTTTCTAATAGTATCACCGTAGAGAATAAATCAGATGGTGGTATTCATCCCGTTGACCATTTCCAGAGTGTAATTGGCAATATTCCTCCCCAGACCATAGCAGCATCTGGGGGCAGCGGTATATGAAAACTCAATATGGTAAGTCATTTTGTACTGCTCATCATCTTCGCATTTCGTGCCGATCTATAGTGAAAAACCCGTCTGCGAAACCGATCACGGATCATTTTCAGACTTTAGAGGCTATATAGCGTCACCCGATTATTCGGCGATAACATCCGTACGTCTTATACTTATAGAAAACGTCACATCAACCAAGCTGGTACCTCGTTCTGACATAAGTTAGTACCCTAAATTCATTCAAATGTAAATATGTTCTCAGAAGTACCGCACTGAAATCTGCGTCATAATGCATTTAAATTAAGACACAGAATTTAATCCAAGTCTACCGTTTGAGTTCCCATAGTTATGTTTCTCGAGCATAAGTACTGGCACACCTAAGCTTGTTTCGACGTTCGCTTCCCGTATTAAGAAAATTGAACTAGAATAGTTGCGAATAGACTCCCGCAAGTAAAGGCATATATATGTGTATGTTTTTCCGAGCGATCTAAGTCTGCGAAGCGCCTCATATCTTGCGAATGCTGAGGCTTTGAAGTGTCGTGTCATTAGAAAATTGGTAAGAACATTTGAATAATATATACTAGAATACCCAAACGTTCAATGGTAGGAAACGACATCTTAAACTATGTTTCATGGTCTTCAGCTGTGACTTTACGTACTCCCACCTCGTGTTTTGCAATTTTGTTCGATGTTGTGATTCCACATCTTTGTCGCGTCATAACAGGAAAAATAATACATACTTTCCGCTCAGCCGATAACCGCGATTAGATTCGTCACCATCCGTTGTAGAACTAGGACTGCCATGGAAATGTTAGAGGCCGACAGAACCAAGGTATAAACGAAAGTAGAAGTATAGAACATGAAATGTAAAGAAGGTCAAGCTGGGAAGCTTATGAGAAAGACAGAGGGTATTTATAGATGACGGCAGGCCTGTGGAGGAAGGGGAGGCAACCAAGCGTAGCGTTGAAGCCAAAATAGAAGTCCCCGGAACCTTGGATCTGATTTCACTCAGTGTGGCAGCAGATCTATCATGTACTTTCCAGAGCCTGCTGAGGAGCTTGACGGAATTTCACATAAAAATACGCCACGCGGAGAGCTAAGCTCCTATTTAGGTGATATGGTTTTGCAAATTAGCTTTCTTTATATATGGTGATTATATAGGTAGCTTTTGGGTTATAGGGAACAAGATCATTAATTATATCAGATGGCATCCTCCTCTAATATTCTCTAATATATATTATACATGAAGATTATGATCATGGGAATGTGAAATCCCCGCGCACCGTCACAGGTCCGATTGCCGACACAATGACACCATGATGATATATTGTGGTATATTGGTCGTCTTTTGTGTTGTGTAAATCTGAATGAATTTTCGTACTGACTGTTACTTTTAATGTAATCCTCTTACCAGCATCTACAAGCCATTTTATATCAAGAAATGTAAAACGTTCCAACCTTAGTCAACTTATCCATTACCTCATCACTATGCTTGACGTCGCGCGCATAGCTAGGCCTCCTCCTTGCTTCCCCTCTATTCTTTGGCCTTTTGCTCGATCTCCGGGGTATAGGAACAGGTGCTAGGCGAATTGGCTCGCGTTTGCCCCCACTGAGCATCGGACTTGCAAACTTTATCGAAGGTCCTGGTGTTTGTGGCGATTCTATGACCCGATCCCGACGAGGCTGCGGTTTCTTGATATTCAACGGCTGTGGTGGCAGTGGCTTAGACTTGTCTTCGTATTCAGCTGGTAGTTTGATGTCAAATAGCATCAGTAGGAAGAGGACCATCTGCTTGTTGCCACTATAGATACATATAGTTACAGTAATTAGTACCAATGTATTTACGCTGAACATAATCCTTCTCGAGTGCTAGCGTTGAGTGTTGCATGTCGGATATGATACATATATCTTACCTCTTTACTAATTTCTCGATTTTCCGGCGGAAACTTCCTAGCAATACATAGAGGACGTTGCTAGCCCCTCCGTTTACCAGTTCCTCTTTAGTATAATACTTTTTGAACCGGCCAATGTCTTCCTGCAGTTTTTGAAACTCTAAGGAGAGGCTAAGAAGGTCTTCGCCCTCTAAACGAAGCCTCTTCGTTGCATCCCTCTCTGACTCAAGATTTTGGATGATCTGACTGCACTGCCCAAGTGTGAGAAGAAACTGACACAATCGATTGAGCTCTCCTAATTGCGTTGGTTGGATAAATTCGCTTGAGGGATCCGTGTGGTTCTCGAGTGCAGGAGCCATGTCGAGTGGGGATAGGAGTGTATGGCCGGGTGCTATTGATGCCCGAGTTGACAGCGAGGCGAGACGCTGTTTGTATGATTGACTCTATAAAATTTATCAAATGAATTTAGACAAGGGTAATATATCTAAGTATCTAGGTACGTGGTAGGGAATACCTACGATCTGATGTGTGATATCCACCTCCACCTGTGCAAGTAGCGGCTCCGCCGATGCCAGTAGGAAGCAGCAGTCATAATATGCTCTAACTGCACCCGTATATACCCCGGCTTTGTCGAGAATTACAGCGAGACGGGCTAGATGGAGCGCACGGCCAAGGATCTCGCCCTTGCTCGCTGTCTGCGCCTGGTCCGACTGGAAGGAACCACAGTTCAGAGATGGAGTTAAAAGAGTCGATTCAGAGAATGTTTTGGCGTTGAAGTGAGGTTTGTAAGGGGCCAAAGGAGTCGATGGGGAGCTGAACTCTCGACACTTGGCGGCAGAAATAGCCTTTGATGCGTTACGACAGCGAAGACTGAAGAAAGGCATTTCTGTGGATATGGTACGAGCTCGAGTCTTCGTACGACCGAATTGTGACGTTACACAAAATACTGGTGCAATGCAACCGGCAACCTATTCTGGAGAGCGTACGTTTATACAAAAGAATTTAGAAATCTATCTCAGGTTGATGTTTAGAAATGCAGTGGTGGCTCTACGGATGCTATTAAGTATTGAGTTTGAAGTGTAGGATGCCCAAGTGTGACTATTATGCCTTCAAAGAAGGAAGCCACTTGATATCTATTCTGCAATGTGCTTTTGAAAACAGGGCACTAGATCAAAGAAACAGTTTCATAATTTAAAGCACGAAAAGCATTGAAGAATCGAAACCATATCCTATTTCTTCTGGAAGAGCAAGTCTACAAGAATCCTGGTCGTCGTCGCCGTGCCACATGTTGGACTGGTTCTTTAAGCTGTGGTCTTTGATGGCCTTTGCTCCACAAACCACGCGAACAACTAAGTCTGTTTGTAAAGCGGCGACACATGGTGCGGTTGATCCCGTATGAGGATAGTTCTATAGAGTCCACCTTGGTATCCCTACAGCGTCCCCTACTTGGGTTTGTGCATTGAATCCGTAGCATTGCAGATGCCGCGTGCGTTGGTTGATGTTGGAATCCGGGCCCGTCAGCCAGCCAATCGGGACGCTGACAGCTCTCCGCGATCAGGACCTGCTGAAGCACTTAAGCAGTGTCATCACAATGGAGACGTGGAGCAAAGCGAGTCGCCAATGCAAGGCCGTTGTGACTGTGGTGACTGCGGTGGCTGCGGCGGCGCAAGCGAACCCGAGCAGGTGGAGCCCAAAGCTGGGCTGAAAATGAGAGAGGAAGAAGCCCCGTCAAATTGCTCTTTTGGCGACGCCTCACTCAACCTAACACCAAACAAACGCCCTCACTCACCCCGTCTCCTGCGCTATGACTGCTTCAAACCTCCACCGCGACTCATCCATCTGCGCTCCACTTCACTAACGCCGGTCGTCAGCTTATAAGTAGTCTTTCGCCCCGTACGCCCTTGTGGGGGAGCTGAACCTGCTCGTCTTATTATCACCCTCTGGAACTTGGCGACAGTGTTCAGATATCAGCCCGCTCAATCAATCGACCATTCAAATCAACCAATCCACGCAGATTTCGAACTCGCCGTCGATTCAGGATCAGGCATTCCATCCGGCAGAAACCCTACCGTTCGCGTCTTCCAAAATATCACTTTGATTACTTGACTCTAGCCTGTCAGCAGAAACGATGCAGTTCGAGCCGCCCTCTGGCTCCAAACGACTCTCTCCCGGACCTGGCGTCACCCCTCTGTCCACCTCCACAGCGCATCATCCGACATTACCATGGTCAAACGGCATCCCCTCCCCTCCTCGCATCTTGGTTCCGCCGCCAACTCTCATAAATGATCCTGTCAACAGATCAAGATTGGGCGTACGGCAGTTCGCACCCTTTGGCAGCGGGACAGCTAGCCCCAGCGCTTCTCTCTCCAGCTCTCAACTGCTCGCTAATTCCGGCATCCTTCCGACGACTTTGCAGGACTGGCGCTACGAATCCCGCCGGGAAGCCCAACAGATCCTCCCGCATCTCTACTTGGGGCCTCTGGCCGCTGCTAAAGACCTCAACTACCTCCGACGCGAGAACATCACTCTCCTTATCGCGGTTAGGAACAATGTCACCGCTCGAGCCCGTCTTTTGAACGCCTACAACGAAATCGCAAAAGATCCAGAGCTGTCATCCAAAATCCGTTTCGAATCGGTCGACGTCTCTGGAAACCCGGAGCTGATCGCAGCGTTCCCGATCGCCTCAAGAATGATCGATGATCACCTCTACCGGTTTGCCCCACCGAATTTTCCCCGCCGAAAATCGGATGGACTCCCTGAGCAGCCCCAGAGCCCAGGAAAGACGCTAGTCTACTGCGAGTCCGGCAATGAACGGAGTGCCGCTGTGTGCGCTGCCTACATCATGCAGCACATCAACTGCACCGCTGTTCAAGCGATTCAAGTGATTCAGGGTCGGAGATTCTGTGTCTGCTTCGACGACGCGATGAAATACCTGCTCACGGGATACGAGCCGATCTGGATGGCTAGACGCGATGTAGAATTGCAACAGGTAACGAACAGCCAGAATTCCCCGCCGGATGCGGCGTCTCGACGCCTGCTCGGCGAGAACCAGGCTCCACCTTCGCAGCCAACGCCACTCCCAAAGAAGTCTAAACGAGGGATCGAGGAAGCGTACGATGATGAAGATATGAATGATGGCGACCCTTCGCTAGGTCTTGAACATGACGCTGCTAGATTTGAGAAGAGAGAAGGCGTCGCGCCGTTTTCTGATTCGCAAACTTCACAGTTCTCTGCAATGTCAGTCGATGACCTGATGGACGATTGATTGGTCTTTTCCCCGCCTTGCTACCTTCATTCTCCCATATAGACCAACCAAAGAATATCCGAGCACCTCCCTTATCCGCTCATTGTCAAGATAATGGCTTGACGAAGATGTGAGGTCCAGATATAAACAAGAAATGTTAACAATTTTCTTACTCAAAGCATTGCGCAGCTATACCACAGCATTACCCAAGTCCTCTCAAAGAAGACTTTTCTAACAGCAAGTTAGCTGGTGTATCAAAACAAATCGCTACTTGTCCTAGTCAGCAGTACCTGCCACTGCTGATCAACGTCTTCATGACTAATGATATAAATATCCTTTCGCGCATCACTATACCCATCGTCTTCTCGTCTCTGTGTAACCAATATACTTTTCTTCGGCACGCCCTTCAATTTCCTAGGATGCGAACTAGACCGCCTACAGTTCAACGGCCGTGTTACCTGTCGTGTTTACTTGCTTTCCCGCGTTTCTTCTTTGCTCACTCCTTACTTTCGCCCTCGTTTCCTAACTCGTTTTCTCCTTTCCTTTTAGCTGGAGTTTTCAGGGGAAACAATCTATGCGCGAAACACGAAAATATGGTGCTAGGGGAGTTTGTGCTGCTGTGTGTTCTTTAAGTGCTTATGGTTTGGGTGTGCCCCTGCAGAGCACGGATGACAAAAAAAGAAAAGCCAATACTATAGTATACAAATTCCCAGTACCATTATGTAAATCTGTGGGGGGTGGGGTTCTTCAATCCAATGGACAAATATAAGTAACTTTCATGATAATAATCAGCTGAACGTACATGCAGATGCCCTTGTAACAATTTATTATCGTGAAGTTATATGTCTAGAATCTCAACTGTTTTGACAAAAATCTAGAACAAACCAAGTCAATCGCAACCGATGCAATCGAATAGATAAGTACACAATCAAAGAAGTAGCTCCCCAATGCAAAATGAATGGCTACCGCTCCAGCAAAAACCCCGTCTTGCCTGCGGCCTGCGGACCGGAACGCACCCCACACCAAAAGCAAATATACGAACAAAAATATCAAAGCACAACAGCACCAAGCAGCTCTCTCATATACGCCTCTACAATGTTCACCGTCTGCATCCCCGGCCGCATCATGTCCTTCGCACCCTTAAACACCTCCATCACAAGGTTCTCCAGAACTCCACCATCCTCCTCCATCACTTCGTTCAGCCATCCCATCCCATCTTCCATCGACCGCTCTAGGACGTCCCCATTCACATGCCGGATTGTCCCTTCTTTTATCATATCTATTTCATGACGATGGACCGGCCGGCTCCGCCCTTGTCTGTCCTCCACTCGTCGGAAGGCGTGTTGTATGTACACCAGCAGGTCTGTGGCTGGGGCACTCAGCACGGTAAAATGATATACAGCACCATCAAAGCAGCTACCGATGATGTCGACGTCCGGCCGGATAATGCCTGGTAGCAATGTATTCCGCGGCCTCCAAGGTGCTCGTAGATCGCCGGCGTGAAGAACAGTAATGCTGTTCGGGAGATATGCTTCGAACACTCTTGTGAGAGTTGAAGACGTCCGACGTTCTGAAAAGCCGCAAGGGATCGAGTTAGCATGAAATGTGGATAATATGGCCCCCATGAGGCGGAGTTATAATAAATTTCGTACCTGATGGCATCCAAAGCCCCATTATACCTTCATCTCGGTCGGCTGCGAGGAAGAAGTTTTCCTCAATTTGGATATGAGTACGGCCGGCCCGCTCGCGGTCATCACTATACTCCGATTCAGCCCCAGAATTATTGGATATGTTTGGAAACTGGTTTTAGAGAAGGCCCTCTACCTGTAAAGACGCTGAAAGGTCGGTACTGGCGTTTCTTTGAAGCGATATGCGGTCAGAATGTCCCTCAGGCTGGAAACCCAGATCAAATTCTTTGATTCTTGCACTGTGATCTGCATGGGAGTCGAAGTCATGGGGTGCGATATTAAACCCTCGAACCTGCAAAAATTATTTTAAATCTCCCATCGTTGATTGGGGTTCGGGGTTTAGCTGAGCTTACTTCCATTGCCCCATAGAGTTTCGCACAAGGTCAATCTTGTGTAGAGACTTTTCCGCTCCAAATACTATCGAACTAGAATAAATCATATTCAGAATCCTGTTATTAAAGTTAGAGGAGCGAGTTCCTCACCTGTCACCATAAGTAGCTAAGCAAATCACAGGCTCGCTACACGCGATTTGGTTCCTCTTTCTGACTTCTAGCCGCCGTTCGCCATCCGAAGATGTAACATGCCTAATTGATAGAACGAGGATGCGGCCTTTCCTTGGTTGACCTGGGACGGGCTGGTAGCTTGTGCCAACCAGAATGCAGTTCCAGGTCAAGCTCTTATCAGGGAACAGCCAATCTGCAGCCATATATTTGTTAGGAATTAGCAACAATGGGACTCCCTGTGCATATCTAGCAACTTACTGCAGGTGCAGTGTATTCTCTCATGTCGCTTATTAAATACAATGTCGTCGTATTTAGCGTCTCGAAGATCTCTCGGGGTTTGAACTTCGCCACTATTGCAAATTCAATTCGTTAGAACCAAAAAACACACACGAAACCATATATCCAAGTAATTTATCCTTCAATATACCTTTTTGGGTCAATAAACAGAATCGTAGAGCGTGGAATGCTCTTTCTCGCTTCAATAAGCTCCGCACTATTAGGGTTTGGACGGTGGCATGCAACTGCAAGGACATCTTCGTTTTCGACATATAATATTTTCACCGGCGACTCTTTAACTTCAAGTTGCCTCGTGCAAACACCCGGCATTCTGCTTAGCATGGCTACTAAGATTGAGGACTCAGTTGCACAGATTATCGCGTCGGGAAATTGGGGGGACTTGAAATCGTGATCAACGTGACAGACTGCCTCAATTGAGGGCTGTGTTATACTGAATTAGCTATTTGTTGGGAGCATCTGTAAATGCTGGCGGGGAGATACCTCGGCGGCCTGGTTAAAAGCTACAGGCGTAACAATCAGAATTGAGTTTCTGACTGTTAGCTGGTGGAGCGAATGAGTCGATTGGGCAAGCACTCGATCCGACTGACCGTCCTTCATCGATAATAGGACGGGTAGTCTTCCAATCTTGACCCTCTTTAACGGACTGAAAGCAAGGGTTTCGGGATCTATCACATATTCAGATAAGCAAGGTTGCTTACTCACAAATCTCGGGAGACTAGAATACCTATTTCGCCATAGAAGACATATCCATTCCGAAGGCCACATACTAAGAAAGTTTTCCCATCGGACTCCAAGACGCAGGCCGATTCACAGGCTGGAGATTGCGCCTGCGAATCTGTTATTTCTTCATCGGCGTGTATTCCGATATTTGCTATTGTCGTCGTGAGCAGGCTATCTTTAGTTCAATACGGTCTAGCAAACTTACTTGAGAGTTGTACCAAAGGGTTCAGGCCAGATGTTTCGTCCGGCTCATATAAGTCTATTGTGCTACTTGCATTCCCTACGAGTATGTACGTCTTCTTCCCTCTATTGATAGGTTTAGTATATGTTCACTTAAAATCCCGATGATTGGAGGTACCCACATGTCAAGGAAATCCAAGTATGTTGGCTGAGATGTCAGACCAACGGGCTTCCCTCGCTGTGAGAGCAAGCTAAAGCTAAATCAATTAGCGAGAGATCTTCAGCCACGGATCAAGGGTCGCATACCTATCATTCTCCTCCTCCTTCTCTAGCGACCACAAAGCCATATTCCATAATTGATACCCGGCTGGCGATTTCATAGCAAATACTAATGTATCATCCTTCAGCGCTGCTCCTAAGATAGTATGCCCCGGCGGACAATCCCATTCATGCCCAGGCGATGGCGTTTGTATGGCAGACTCTACGTCTTTTTCTGTTAATATTGTCGAATGAACACCATTAGCTGTTACTTGCACACAGCATCCATCTACGACCTTCGCGGCTAGTGTCCGAGTACTCTCTCCAACCCTAAGAGATACAATGTCTCCCACATCGCTAGGATCAAGTGTTTTATACGGAAGATACCAGAGACTCGTTCCAAGTACGTAGCAAAGCAAGAGAAAAAGCCCTCTACCCTCAGAACCATGTAGCGGTATCACCTTCGTGACGGGCTCCTGAACCTCGACCTCGGTAGCAGGCCTACATTCTAGTCCATGGCGAAGTTGCGTAATAGCGCCATGCTCGCCATACCCGGCAGTAGTATACAACCTTGCACGAGATGAGGCGAGATTGCCATCGCTGGACCCCTTCATATTCAGAATGTCCGCGTCAAACGCGGGAGTCCAATTGAAGATTTCCTGGATAAACAATGGCTCTTCCCGGGGCAAAGCTCTACTTGGCTTCCGAGGCGTAATCTGTGGGGACCTGTGAGCGCAAAATTGAGTTACCAGGGTTATACCCAGCTTACCAGATATGTTCCACCAGAGCTTGCCTCGCCGGCAGCCACCAGAAGGTCGCTGCTGGCTTCAGTTTGGACTTCATGGAATGCAAATGCCTGACCAACAGCGCCTGCAAGTTTCCCTGCTTGTACCATTTCGAGACCCGGTCCGTAGGGCCCACTACCGTTGACATATATCCAGAAGATTTCGCCATTCTCTTTTACAATATAAAAGTCGTCGTTTCGCCGTGCATATCCTGCGTTACGATGAGGCCTTGCCCAGGCTGTGACGAGTTTTACTAGGAATTGTATGAGCGTACCTGGTTCGTCATAATCAAGTTGAAGCACACTCACCATCTTTTTCATGTACGCCGGGAAGAGGGAACTTCTCCCATTTGGCGTTCCCGCTCACGATATCCGATGCCTTACCGAGATGTATATGGTGCTTTCCAATTATCGCGAACCATGTAGGAATGGTCAACGGAACAATATGGCAGGGTAAGCCCCATCCTGGTGCAAGAATTAGTTTGCTAAAACCCTATAAAGTGATAATAATAATCAGTCGCAACCATACTATCTGGAAGCCGCAGCCCCTCTTGGCCGAGCTGTGTTGCTTTGCAAAGTGGCTGGCTTGTGTTCCATTCGTATAGGAGCACTCTCATCTGCTTCAGTTTACTATCCGAGCGCGTGTGTCAGCCTCTATCCCCGCAATTAAGCACTTAAAGACACATGTCACTCATACTTTACGTATAGAACCATAAACACAACGAGGTTAGAGTCTTTAGCCCGTAGGAATTCAAGATGGAAAATGGTTCCAGGTACTAGGAATGTTTTTTCCTGCATAGTCACACGGCGGTTTAGCAACAATGGGGGCCGTGTGTACGCTTCATCAGGATGGCCACATACATGTCGAAGTGGAATGAAGGACTGCCTAGTAGTCACCTTCTGCTCCATGGCTGTGGCATCATGCGTTTCATAAAGTTTAAAACTCCCCTCCCAAGCACACACAGCCATGGCCCGAGAGCTGCACAGGCGATCCAGGTCAGCAAATTGAAGAGATACAGGATTAGTCGCTACCGCCATGACATACTGGAAATCAACAGCTATAGCCTTCCCAACATGGCTAACTTTGGCCTGCTCTGGCGAGATCCTGTGAGTTGCAATCACAAAGTCAAGCTTGCCCTTCGGTGTAACATCCACATAGATGAACCCAAGATCCCCCGACTCCAACGCAATAACTAGCACCTGCTTCGGGATCCGGGAGGCAGCGGTGGAAGAATACAAGAAGGGGGTGCCATCTTCCTGCTTGATTTTGCTCAAGAAGGTGTTGGAAGAACCTTTCCTGATGTCTAGGATACCCGCTGAGCGAATCTTGCAAAAAAAGTCATTTTTAGTCAAGAGAAGCTCAAGATTAAGTCTCTCGGTCAGACTGCGGAGCTCAATGTGCCGTTCCTATAGGATATCGAATCGGTGCGGTGTTAGAAATCAAACGGCTATGCGGCTCCAAAAATATATTTTTTTTCCCTTGATGCACTTACCCCAACGAATACAACATAGTCGTCGTCCGTATCGCATCGGACAGATGCAGACAAAATAGTCTTGACGACGGGGGAGGCTGTTAGGCGTTCGGAGAGCAGGCCGTACTGGGGGCCTAAATCACTCGCCCTTGGCAGCGGGTTTGCTGCTTCCTGGTCCTTCAGTCTGCTATAAAACTCAGAGAAGCTGACAGTTTGAATGGTGTAATCACCTTCAGCATTCGGGGTATTGATCTGCACGGTATCCTCCATCGGGAATAATCGAGGGAGCTGCCCGATCTCCCGGGGTATATGAAGGGTTGAGTAGACAAGGCAATCGAAGTTTGATGTGTGGATTTGATGGGTCTTAGCTTATCTAATGAGCTAGTGGTTGTGTTTCCAAAGAAGTACGTTGGAGCTTGGTGGTGTTGTTCAGCAGCAAAACCACAACATATATACCAACCAAACCATTATTATATCATATCAACGGCTGTCCAACTACATTGTGTACGACAGATGGATATCGAAGGTGGGGCGATTTCGAGTTCGGCGCAAAGGATTCGAACGGGGCCAGCTGCAGAATGAACTGTAAACGCATGGAAAACAATTCTCCTTAACAGTCGAAGAGTCGTCCGTGATCGGGGCTTTGTCTGCCGAATCGATAAAACTGATTAGGGCGCAAGATACATATGTATCCGCAGGGTGTTCGCAGAAGGGCTGGCCAAGATGTGGCGCTTCTCAGTCGGAGCAATCTAAGATGTGATCAATTGATTTGTGCGCTCCTGTCTTTTTGAGGGGCCCAATACCGAGCGGCATTACCCGCACTAATGCCGGGTGGGGAAAACAGAAAAGGATGGTCGAAAAAAATACATGTTGTATTTGCTTTTGGGTCCCCGCCGGGGACTAGACTGCATGTCACAGATAGGCGACCTTTTTTAATTCTCAGGAAGAAAAAGATATTCAAAGGTTGGCTTCGCAGTCTTTGCAAATTCGCTCTCCAGATACGGTTTTTAATTAAGTTTTAATTGAGAGGCAAAGCGCGCGCAGGTGATTTTGAATCGACCCCTTCATGGATCTCAGAACCCGGCCAATTAGCGTTTCTTTCCACCCTTCATCGCAGCAACCTAGTCAATACTACGGGATACCTCGGGATACATATCAGGTTAGCCACCGGTTCAACCGTGCTGCAGCTGCGTCTCCGTCTCAAATGGGTTCTGGAAGAGACTAGGTGGGACTTCGATGCCTAGTTAGCTCATATTGGAGCAGTTTGCAAGTATATTGGCCGGATGTGCTCGATTGACCAGGGGGGCCAATGGCAAATGCAATAGTTTTGGTCGGATATCAAAAAAGTTGAAAGGGTTTTTGTTACCTGGGGGATCCCGGCATGGGAGCCGGTACCGCAGATATCTCAAGCGTTCGCGTTCGGCACCCATTGAATTGCCAGACAGACATAAAAGCAAAGCTCGGATCACAACCTCAAACTTACGTACTTATCTAGGGGGCCTGAAAGGCTGCGGTAGAGACTGGGGGGGGGGGGGGGTACAATCGCATATCTTCGCGTCCCCCCATCTTCACAAAAACCTTTGGCTTTCCCGTAAATTCACAGGGGACCAGTCGGAATTCGAATTTCCATATGATCGTACAGGGTTCAAACATGGGGGTACAAGAGCTTGGACATTGGCCGGGAAAAGAGGATGCTACATCCTATTCGTCTGCGAGTGCGCGCGGGTCCTCCATTGGCAACAGCCAGCCTGCATGGGAAACCGTTTTGACAAGAGCAAAGCTCGAATCGAAGTTCGAGTTTGCCGGCGTGTCGTATCGAATGTTCCTCCGGCACAGTTGAGTTCACCCGGCGGCGTATCTGCAACCCTACTCCCACCGAATTTAAGATATCACATTTAGTTAGCATCGCTAATGCCTGACCGAATTGCATTTTTGAAGAGCTTGCTTGGGTCTAGCATCGTCGTGGAGCACTAGCGGGGGTCACCTGCAATATCAAGAGAAGTACCCAAGGGCTGCAGAATCGTTTGTCTCTTTGAAAGCCGGCCCAGCTAAAACTCTTCAGTTGCATCAGGATGTTTGACGGCAAGCTCCAAACAACTGTTCCCTTCCAACCTACTTACTTTTGCAACCGCGGAGGTCACGCCATAGGCTAGATGCGGTCCCAAATCCACTTTGTACAACCTGCCAACCAGTCACATGGGAATGTAACCGAGATTGCCTGCATGGCTTTTGAGAGGGGAAAAAAGGGACGAAGGAGGGCAGAACTAGATCTGAAGATTCGATGTCACATTTCTTCAGCCCTCGATGCGAGCATTTGCCACCACCGACGATTATTCAGCTGCTCATGGCTTGGCTAGCTTCGGTGGTCGGGGTGTTCTCTTTGAACTCTCCCCGTCCTGCAAGTAATCAATCCTCGACTCGTCCCGCTAGCTTCTTCGTCCCGCAGCCCACAAACGTTATATTGCCGTGGTTGGCCGTTTTGATCCACTCGAATACGCGTTAATACTAGTAGCCTCACTGGATTTCAACAAGCTCTCGGGAAAATCCCGCACTAGCTTTGAAGGTCATTCTCAAATTCAACGTATTCTGAGCATCGCTGCGGTGACAAATAGTTACTTGGTGTGACAAAGTGAGAGATGCTCTTGAAACCTATATAAATAAACTACCTTGTTGCTGCTTATGCATCTTACGTCCCGAATCACGCCAGGTCACGCCAGGCAACATAGCTCTCAGATCGGGCTCTCCAGTTGTAAATCTCAATTTCGAGGCTGTTACCCGGTCTCGTGGTCGACCCCTCGCTGAGCCGGCACCCCTCTATTCCTAACTTGGCCTAGACGGATTTTATATCATTTTTTATGATATCAAAGTGTGCCTCATCCAGCTGTCTCTATAGTCTCGTAAACCATCAGAGCTATTGGCTTTGGTTATGATTTTTGCGTTGTGCTGTGGTGCTGCAGTTGCAGCTGCAGTCGACTTTCACAAACTTGCCAAATACTCATCCACGCCTACACTGCACACATAACCTGCCATCGAGTCCTTAGCTTCACATGCTACGGAGTCCGTTGCAAGTTTGATGCTGAATAAATTATTCTCAATGACCAAAATGTGCATGTGCACATGTTGCTGTTGAGGGGCGGTTGAAATCTCGACATTGAATGCGAAAGTCACGTGCTCAAACCCGCTGTGGAAGCCGTTGGACAACGCCTGTCAACACGTGTGCTGATCCAATATCAACATCCACCGCAACAACTTCGATATATCTGGTACTTGGAACTTGGGACAGGCTGATAAAATAGTCGGTTATACACCCCGCCGGGCTGCTTCTGTGACAAGTTGTTTCGACCATATATATATTCGACATTCGAGAACCACATAATGTCCGATGACATAAAACTAGAACCAGAGAGTCCTCGGGAAGACCTGGACGAGAAGATAAAGTTAGAGGAAGACGAGGCCTCGGGAGCGCCTGAAGACCCTTCTGTATTGAAAGAAGAAGACATCGTGGAGCCAGATCCTGATCGAGAGGCGAAACGGCTAAAAGTAGAGAAACTGCAAATCCTGTGTGATGCGAAGGAAAGGGACGAAATAGCGGCTCTGGCTCTCTCGAAACACGGCCTGGTGAATGATGAAGTTCGAAAACAAGCCTGTATGTGGTGCATTTTAAACCTATCGAAGAGAAGGCAAATTATTCTGATGGCATACAGGGCCGTTGTTGTTAGGATACGACCCATCCAGAATTCAGACAGAACTCGAAGATGCGAAAGTCAAATTAAAGGATGGTAGGGTAATACTGCGGGACTACCTTGGTCGAGCACCCCATACAAAGATGCCTCGGCATCGCGACGAAGACCAAGTCCAGCTAGATGTCAACCGGTCCTTCGTGTACTACCCATCCGGTAAGCACCAACTACTCATCCGCAGATACGCATGGGGCGATTTGCTCATACGACGCAGATGGCGGACACTCCCGCCCCTTCGTTAGACATCCATTAATGCCAATTACGGGATGAATGCAGGTCTTACATCTGAGGAGATGGATGCCCAGAAGCTCCAGTTACAAGATTTAATAGTGGAAGTGCTGCGACGGCATCCTATGCTCTGCTACTTTCAAGTATGCCAATCTACGTCCTTAGAGAAAGAGAGCCACATGGCTAAATCATCCTAGGGATTTCACGACATATGCCAGGTGATATTACTGGTTCTCGGCCCACGGATAGCCCCTCTAGCGGTTGAATATATGTCGCTGCTACGGATACGAGATTTTATGCTTCCAGCACTGGGTCCAGCTCTGTGGCATCTAAAACTCCTCCATCCTATCCTATACGCCGCAGACAAGGATCTGTGTCTCCATCTCTCGACGACTCAGCCTTTTTTCGCGCTGGCCGCCACGCTTACTCTCTACGCACATGATATTCAAGCCTACGGCGACATCTCTCGACTATTTGATGCATTCCTTGCCGAGTCCCCTGTATTTCCGGTGTACTTCTTCGCCACGGTACGTAGAGTCTTTTCACAAAAGCTCGTGATATCCTGTGACAGGAAAACTGACCGAGGGGTATTCTTAGATTGTGATGTCGCGGCGAGAAGAGCTTTTTGACATACCTGATACCGAACCGGAGATGCTCCATTCGGTATTATGCAAGTTGCCAAAACCGTTGGATTTGGAAGGTTTAATATCGAAAGCTGTTGAACTGCAAGTTGCCCACCCACCGGACTCGCTTCGTATCTGGAGAAAAATACCTAGCAGCAGCGTCCTAAAGACCTACCAGAGTCCCCTCAATTCGGGCAATGTCGCGTTTAGCAAAGATGTGCAAACGGACCTGCTGCAGGGGGAAGTCCTATTCAAGAAGCAGGAGAACCAGTTAGCGAGGGATAATTTGAAAGCGCAGATCATGGGTAGCTTGCAGACTCACAAGAACATGATCGGCTGGACTGTGTTAGCGGGTGTATCCGCTGTTGCAGTCGGTTACTATCTTGGCAAGAGGGGGATAGATACGAAGGCAATCTGGCAGGCCCTGGCAGATTTTTAATGTGTACGATATCGACAATATGAGACATCTTTTGACGAAGATAAATGGCATCCCTGAGCAGGATTATTTCTTTTTCTTTTGCCATTTTTTCCCCCATTCGCATAAACATCGTATTGCCTTATGCTTGTGGAGTTGTGGTGGGCTCGAACCAGCTTAGGAAATTTGATTTTTTTTTTTTGCAAGAGTGCATATGATTTCCAGGTTGGGTAACGAGATGGGCGATGCCGGAGCGAACTGTGGGGAGCTCATCGCACTAGCGAAGTTTGGATGAAAATTTTTGGTACGAAAGAGGGCAAGTCGCAGGCCATGCGGGGGGCCGACCCTAGGAACTATGCAACCAAATAGGTGTAAAGTTGATGGGGAGGCGGGCTAGAGCTTCTTGGTTGGGCATCAGCAGGAATTTCCTGAAAACCCAGGGAGGAAGACACTAGCGGAAAGCCTTCCGGAGACTGCAAGCACGCTGCCGGTTGGGGCACTCGACCAATATTCAGACACACGATGGACTGTCCGGAACGGGCGTGATTTCGAGACGGGCGCCTCCGTTTAGACGTTCCTAGCGAATCGACACCTAACTTGAAATTAGACAAAGGGGGCATGATTTCGAGAGCGACGACCGAGACAGGGAGGGTGTTAGAACTAGCTGGCTAGTTCGGAGTTCGGAGCATGACCATGACGGTCGTCGAATCTTCTCCTGCAACGTATGCCTGCATGCCACCGCGGAGCTCAAAAGGACCTCAGCTTGGTCACGGAGGACTGGTTTTTCCTCCCACTAGCGGACATGCACAGGAAGCGGACCTGAGTGGCGGGTCCCTTTGAATGCTTCGCTTGAAGAGGGGGTGAATTAATTCAGCCAGACCGCATGCATGCAGGATGTCATGGCGCTGCTCACCCAACCGGGCCCAACAAGATTGAAGAAAATTTTTTCCTCCTACTTGTCCATTAGTTGGTTGTGTTATTAAAATTTGAGAGGGCTAGTTATTTCGAGGTCTGATAAATAATGTCTGACGTTTCGTTATGGCCATGCTTGTATGTGTGTGTGTGTGTGTGTGTGTGATGCCAATATTATCACCAGGAGAATTCCTGGCCAGCACAGAGCGTAATGCTTAAAGCATGCCCAAGCAGATATACCAGATTCGGCGTTATAATTTTCGATTCGTGATAGACCTCCATGCTTTGAAAGAATGAACACCATGTCGAGAATACATGACGGAGTTTTGCCGAATAGAGTTTTCGAGCCGGGCCTGACTGCTGGTTGGTGGTGGTGGTGAGGTTGGCTGATGGTGCTATGACATGCTTAAAGCCCGGTCTCGCCCTGGCCGCACTGTGCCTGTGATCACGGCGAGCTACCAAACCCTCCCCTCCACCGCACTCCGCTCCACCCACTCCCACTTTCACCGCCTCGCTCCCACCGCTATTACCATTACCATTACCATATTACTGTTATTACTGTTATATTAAGAGGTACCGTATATTTGCAGAAACCTCCCACTTCCCTCCCTCCTCCTCTCGCCTTTTCATTTCCCCCGTCTCTCATCTCGATAAACTTGTAATAACAGGTTTGGCTTCACCGCTTCCGCGATAGGCTACATTAGCAGCATGGCGTCAATCCACTAAAACCACAGCGGGCCTTCCCACCTGCTCGATTGAACCGAGCACCTCTCATTATCACCCGGAACCAGAACCCAGCGCTACCCCGGCATCGCCACAAATCCAAAATCCACAGCTTGGGCCGCGGTCCTCTAATATATTATCCCGATTCAACCATCCCACCTGCCGTCCTGCGTCTGTGCTTCAACAGTGCCTGCCCGCCTTGTCTGCCGCCCGCTTTCGCGATCCGATACTCACCGTACAACTTTATCAAAATCTCGCTGTAGCTGCAGCGGTCAACTCTTAAAAGCTCGTTTGGGCCCACGACTTCGTCTTGATTTCGCAAGACCCTCCGTTGCCTCCAACACCGCTAGAGAGGCTAATCGCGGAACAAAACTGACGGCATGCCGTTAGTCTACAACACACACCCGAGTCCACCAGCGTCTGCAACTTTGCCCGCTGGTGGTCCTCGAATGCAACTGATTGTTGAGGGTGGAAATGGTGCCACGGACGCCAGACCGGATCATCACAACCAAGACTCAACCAAGGATAACATCGAGAGTGCACCAAAGAATCGAGCGGAACTCATCAGGCGGTTAAAGGCCCGTGAGGCTCGCATTTGGTCCTTGAACACCAATGTGGGTCCTTTGAAGTGTACTAGTTTTTTATTTTTATTTTTATTTTTATTTATTCTGCAGAGTCCTTATTCTCTATGCCTCTTGCTACTCACCTATGCATAGTTCACTTCAGGGTCTTGTGTTCTAACATGCGTCTTTGTCTTCTAGAGTATCGAAATCGAGCCGAAATCGGAACCCCAAGAGATCGATGAACGGAATGGCCCGCAATCCGCACTACATTCCGGTGTTTTCGCACCTGATAGCCGACAACTCCAGCATCCCCCATCGCCTGTTCATCCGCACTTTCACAATCCATTCTACAACTCTAGAAACCCTCATGCCGAAGTTGCGCCGACAGTTCACAATTCGAGCCTTTTCCCGTACGCACAGGAGAACCAGTCGAGATCTGGCCGGTCGAGAGCACAATCACTCTCTGGATACGTACTAAAACACCCAACATCGCCCCTCGCACTCTCTTCCTCCCAGACGGAAAATGAAGGGATCGATGAATATAGCAACCCTATCGATATCTTGAATGTACCGTCACGCGCTCGAAGAGCCTCGCTGGTTCCATCAATCTCCTCCCTACATTCCTCGCAATCCCCGGCGCCGCCTTCCTATTCTCGACACCCCGCCCGCCGCTCCATATCATCGGACAACTGGTACGACTCTTTCCCAGTTGCGCCGTCTCACTCTCGTCAATCGTCAAGACGGCTATCCTTCGGCGTAGGCCTCGGTGGTGATCTGCCAGTCGGATCCTTTGTTGGGTCTTACGAAGAATCGATTCTCAACGGGCGGATGTCCACTACCCCGTCAAAGCCACTGCAATTCCTCGCACAGATTGGTGTTCTGGGAATCGGTAAATGCAAGGCGTCGCTGCGATGTCCCACGCATGTCACCGTACCTTTTCCAGCCTATTTTTATTCTGTGGGAGACTATGACAGTCCGTCACCGTACGTGGGGCAGATCGATTTAGATACAGCGCTACAAACCCACTCAAAGCCGTCCAAGTCGTTTCCAGAAGGCGGGTACCGTATCCCCCCACGCGGGCAGCTGCAAATAATCATCAAAAACCCAAACAAAACTGCCGTCAAGCTGTTCCTTGTACCGTACGATTTGACAGACATGCAGCCAGGGCAAAAGACCTTTATCAGACAGAAGTCGTACTCTGCAGATGCATATATTGACACGCTCACCAAACCTGGGGACAGCGTGCCTATGACACCTATGACAGCTCAAAAGATGCGTGACAAGAAACACGAAGCCTTGCGGTACCTTATCCACCTCCACTTGTGCTGTCCGTCTAAGGGTCGGTATTACCTTCACCGCAACATCCGGCTTGTTTTCGCAAACAGAGTTCCCGACGGGAAGGAAAAGCTACGCAACGAGATACATCAACCGGAGCCAAAATACTCACCTTGGAAGGCTGGAAGCAACATTGATGCCTTGAATACACCGAGGAGACGGCGAGGCAGCAGCATCTCGTTCAATCTCGCGGCGGAAGAGTTCATGCTGAACGACGAAAGTAGACAGCGAATGAAGAATTTCCGGTTCGGCGGACCAGTCGTAGCCGCGAACGATAAGGGCGATGAAGAAGAAGAGCCTCCCAAGCGAGAAGACGGCATGCCAATCACCGGCGCGATAAATATCAGGCAACAGGAGGGATCGGCTACAATGGATGGTCGTCGGATGACAAGAGACAGCGATGGGGATATTGAAATGGGTGACGACGGCACTAGCACTGTCACAAGTGGCTCATGGGACAAGCTGAGCAGCAGCGTATATTCAACAGGCAGCAATAGGAGCGACAGTGGTCAGCAGGGTCTTCTAGCGTTGAAGTTACGACGTCTGGAAAACGCTCAATTTGAAGACAAGGATGATGTTACGAAAGGGACTGAGGGTATAGCGTTTGGCGGTCGGAGGGGTGCGGTGAAGCCCCCTGAGGCGTAAATAGGGTAAGCCGAGGTAATTTTTTGGCCTAAATTCTTGTTCTTTATTTATTTTTTTTCCCTTTTCTGGTGGCCGGTGGCAGCACAGCATGTCTATGGGGTTTTCATCATGGTTCTTTGGGGGTTTCTTTCCTGCGATATCTACTTCATTTAAAAGGCGATTGTGAACACAAAAAATCAAGCATATGATATTCTATATCAGCAACTGGAGTTCTTTCAAGAGGCGGGGTTTCTCTTCATTCTGGTTCTCTTTTCCCTATTCATTCTATCAAGGGTGGTCGCGCGTTTCCCTGTGTGCGAGGGTTTATATCATGTTCTCTTCTCTTCTATTTCCTTTTACCGTTATATTAGCTAGATCTCTTTCTTTGATAAACTGGTCTCCTCACCGTTGGATCTTTGTGTTTGCTCCCTTTGTACATTTTGGAATCCAGCACTGCACTAGTCTGTGCCTTTCTCTTCTTTATATACCACACATTGTTCAGGCGAACCTCCCTTTTTCTGCGGGCTGTGTTTTGTATATTTCTACAGGTCTGGCTTGGTCACTACTCGCTCTGCTCTTTTTTTTTTCTCCTTTTCTTTCTATTTGCTTGATATTTAGAATATATACTCCGGAGGAACTATTCCAAAAGGGGAAAAAAAAGATCAATCAATAGATGGCATGTTTTGAAGAACCTCTCTACCCAAGATTTGTTGTCGTACGTAAGCTGGAGTGTATACGAGGCCTTATAGTCTGCTATTAAGAATATACTACTAGCCGAGATGGAGGTTGGGCTAGTGCTTGGCTCGCGAGGTAGTCTACTCAAGGAACCGTGGGTAAAATGCCAAAAAGATTGTTTCTAGTGCTTGCAACTTCCGCGCTTTGCGCTGCCAATGTATATTCGGACTGCAGCCTTCAACCATACTAATAAATACACGCAAACACCCAATTCCAAGTAACAAAAAACCCCATCCTGCCTAGAAATACCAAAAAAAAGGATGAAGTAAACCAGCCCGCCCGCCCGCCATCAATTAACATCGAAAGCCGCCCATTTGGAAAACAATAAAAAAAGCCCCTAGATCCCACAACAGAAGACCAAAATATCAAATCGGCAAAGTACATTGTTTGCGGGTTAAATCCGTCCCGTCTCGTCTCGGCTCAAGCGCCAATATGCGCGAGGTAGGTATATCTGCGATATTGTACCATAATAAATCTATCTTACACTCTCTCGCTCTCGCTAAACTGGCTGCCGACCTCACTCCATCCGTCCGTATCGCCAATGCTAGACGCCATATCGCTGACAAACTCAACACGGTCGTCCATCTCGCTCCGTCCTTCGTCCGGATCGATCATGCTGACTGTCTCTGATTCGGAATGAAGAGATTGCACGGCTGAGTGGTCTCCATCGGCTTCCTCTTCCTCGACTTCGCTGCCACTTTCCGCCGTGGCGGCTTGCTCGTCACCTCCGCTAACGTCTTCGGTCCATTGTTGGATCGCCCAATAGGGCTGAGAGGTAGAGAATGTGGTTTGCAGTTCTTCTTCCTCTTCCTCTTCCTGCTCTGGCTTTTCCGGTGCTTTCTCTGCAGGTGGTGAAGGTAGTGGTGGTGGCGCTTGTTCTTGTGGCGCTTCTACGGTTGGGGTGGTTTCTGCGGGAGGCGGGGCTAGATCCTCGTACTGCGGGTATGACGGACGCGGCGGGAGTGGTGGCGGCTGGTCGATGACGTTGTCCGCGGTCGGGAAGGGTATCGGTAGGACGGCTGGGATCATGGGAGGCGCATCATGGGACAGCGGGAAGCCCTTTTCGGACATTGGTGGCGAGAGCGTATCCGACGAGGTATCGCTGCCCGGCGAGGTCCTCTTGAGAATGTGTTGCTGGGCGACTTCGGCGGCGGCATCGAAAAGGACCTTGCTATTTTCGTCGTCGTCGTAAATGGACCTGCTGTTCAGTGCGTTGTTGGATGCCTCGATCTCATCGAAGCCGCGGTAGGGCGGCCGGTAACGGAGAGCGGAGTCGGCAAGGTAAGCGTCGCGGCTGGAACCCTCGGCTTTCTCGTCGTCGCCTCGTAAGGTGATGCTGTCAGCCGAATTTCGCCTCGACCGGGTTCTGGAATTTGGGCGCGAGGAAGGTCGGAGATGGCTGGAACCGTCTGATCTGCCGCTGAACGCCATAGGCTGGTGGCGTTGACGAGGTTCGGAGGGCATGATCTCCTCCGCAAAGGAGTGCATTGCTAGAGAGATCTTGCGGCGGGTCCGGTCGACAAGCTCGCGGACCTGGTCGCGGTTCTCGTAGACGGTGTAGCCAGCGGCGATGAGGACGGCGCACATGATGATGACGCCTGATTTGGCGATGGTGGTGTTAGTCTTATTGATGGGAATGGGTTGGTTATAATGGTGAGGATGGTATGGACCTTTTGCTATAGGTGCAGCAGGCATGATGAATGATTATGATGAACAATAAATGGAATACTTAATAAGAAAAGTATATGTCGAGTGTAGATGATGAGTATCTCTATTTCTCTCTAGCGGAAAATAGTTTGGAGCGTAGGTTCTGCTAGATGGATAGACGGTATGATATGTTAGGTCAGAAAGCGGTCTGGAATCTGCGAAGGGGGGGGGTTCATGTGAGGGGTGGGATAGGCGGTCACGAAGGGGGGAGGGGCTCTTCGTGAGACAGGGTAGCTGGGGTAGTTGGGTCGGGGTGTGGACGTACGACACAGCCGCGCGAACGCCGATGCGCAATCGAGGGGGGGGTCCGAAGCGGGATTGGAAGGGAAAGGCGAATGAGAGTGGAGGTCACTGTCGATGGAAAGGCAAAAAACCAAAGGAAAAAGTATTAGAACCCAAAAAAAAAAAAAAAAGAATGGAATCCGCTCCTCCGAGGCCGCTGGATGTCTTTCGCCGCTGAGTGAGTGGACTAGGACCAGTTGAGAGGTGAAGGGCCTTCCTTGGTCGAGATGAAGAGGGGTGAATCAGCGGGTGGGTGCGGAGAGTGTGTGCAGCAGAGCAGCCCGGGATGGATGGCTTGGTGAACGCGAACAAACAAGTGAAGGGAACCTTATCGCCACCCAGTCGATATCAAACTGTCAACGTCAACGCTGTCGTAGGCTCCGTAGCGCCGATTCCGGGCAAGTAGACGTATACACGCAAGCCTGTCGTATGTGCGGTTTTGTCCAGTAAAACGGTGGCCTCTTTGTTGATATATAATTTGTCAGAACACGATCACGCTTCGCAATCCTTCGAGTCCATTCCCTGGGACGAGGACGATCTGGGTTGTCGACACGGGCACGAGGCTATTGGATTAGCTAAATCCACTCTCACAGTTTAATGAACAATGTGGACAGTAAAATGTCGCATCAAAGAGACGGTGGGAGAGAGTGAGGGGCGGCGGCAAGGGAAATGTAGCATGAACCGATGTGGGGAAATTGAACAAACGGCTTACCAATGCAAAGGAAACTGGCCTTTCAAGATGGAAAAAAGAACTTCCCGGAAACCACCAAAATGTTATTCTGACGGGATTGAAAGAATTAAAATCTGGGGAAATCAAAAGGCAATTGCAGCAATGGCCGGTCAGATGTTGACCTTTCCCGAGTTTTAAAGGTCAAGAGGGCCAGACCATCATCTGATCTCGAAACCAAACCACCGGATCTCGACTTCTTTCGCTACGCTTATGCGCCACTGCAGAGAAACAAAGCCGGGCGGCAAAAAGCCAAATCCGAGTGAGGACGGTGGCGCATTCGGAGATGGCATGGGTTCGCATGCAGCTGCCAGAAAGTTTATTGGCAGTCGACCGGCGTGTCACAAATCCGCTCGCGACGCTTCTTCAAGATGAGAGCTGTCCGTGAACGCTTGGGGAGGTCTCTAAGGGCGGCCTCATTGTGGTAATCATGCGATATTCGGTAGAGTATAACAATATGCATCCTGTTAGCTGGTTCCACCAACAGCTCAGCCGCCAGGTCGAAGGCCATTGGCCATTGCTCCTTCTGCGCCGTGACACGCCATTTTTCGACAAGAACGAACGATAACAGAGGGCCAGCCGAGAGCCGTGACAATTCTGGGTTAAAGTGGTGCCCGCTGTCCAGTCGACATGGACATCGGCCTCGGAATAAATGGAACGGGTCGATCGATCAGTTGGCCACCGCGGATTCTCCGTCCACCATCGGTTCCTTCGAATATCCAATTAAAATATAGGCGATTGGCTAGCCTGCAGAAGCCCGACTAGCGCTGCTGCTGCTGAGGGAACTGGCGCCGGAGAGGCATCTTTGTTTGCTGCATAGCTGATTGCCCAGGTCGACTTGTCGATGCCCGCCGTGAACAGGGCCGTGATATATCTGGGCTGGGCGACGTGGGGCCGCAATTCGAGCAGCTGCACAGGATCCGTTGGAATTACTCACCCAGCTTATAAGGCAACTAGGGCTGCAGACCTCCCAACGCACTCCTCTCTCCGCTGCTCCCCAGCAACAGAACCAGCACAGCATTCTGAAGAAACTCCATCGCAGAGCCGCCAGAGCCAGCCCGAATTAACGCCTCAGCAGCACCCGTCGATTAAATCCGAGCTCCGGACGCTGAAAAGTTCTTGCCGGCCTCGATACATCACATTCCAGGCCAGAGAGACTAAATTTTACTTTTTTTCTTCTTTTCTTTTCTCGTCTTCGAAAAACGTCCTTTCTGACGACCCTTTCTCATACCTTCAAGGTGGCAAGCTTTCAGTCCTCTTCCTCCTCTCTACACCCCGCTGTTTCCCCTCGTCGACACATGCGGCGTGAACAGCAACCTCACAACCGTCTTCATCCCCCGCCCATCCATCCTTACCATCCTTTTTCCTGAATGGACGAATGATTCCTCGGACCGGACCTGTTTCCTAGTCCACCTTTTTTTTTTTTTTACAAAAAAAACCAAGATCTACTCCCAAGACTCACCCAATATCATATCGATATTGATATCAAACACAGTCTAGATCAGACAGGGCAGCCATTGATACGACATACAAGATATCAACCTGCCGCTTTCTACAACCCTTGGAAACCCTGGGTAAATCGCCATTATATCCATCCCGGAACCCCCGTACGTATATCTAAACAACCGGTCGTAAAAAATGGCAAAGGGAAAGAAAGGCAAGAAAAACGCCGCCAACGACGACTGGGAGAACGACGTCCCTACCGCTGCTGAGGAGCTCTTCCCCGTCAGCGAGCAACTCCAGAACACACCTGGTTACACAAAGGATGGTTCCTCAAAGGAAGACGCCCCAGCTGCAGGAGCAGCCGCAACAGCAGACGATATTGCCGAGGACCTTGGTGGCAGTGGCGGCCTTCTCGGCGCTATCAGGAAGAGCAAAGCAAACAAGAAGAAGAAGGGTGGGAAGAACAAATTTGACGATGACGAGGATGTTGAGGCCGCTTTGGCAAAGTTGACGATGGCGGACCAAGAGACGCCGTCCGAGCCCGCGACCCCAGCGGTTGGAGATAAGAAAGGAAAGGGTGCCGCACCCCCAGCAGAAGGGGATGATGAGGATGCCGATGAAGGTGACGGGAGGGTAAAGTCAAAGAAAGAGAAGGAGCGTGAGAAGAAGGAGAGAGAGAAGCAGAGGAAGAAGGAGCAGGTATGTGTCTACCCATGTGGAGATGCGGTAGAAACTATTACGAACCGGACTTGCTGCAGGAAGTAGTGATCTGATGCTAATGTTCTTGTTAATCTCAACAGGCAGCTCGGAAAAAGGCTGGTGGAGCTGGCGCAGCCGGGGAATCTGCTAAGGCTGCTGAGCCTACCAAAGCTGCCTCGGCGGCCACCACCGTAGATACTGATGAACCCGCTGCAGCACCAGCCCCAGAGCCTGCTGGTAAAAAGAAGAAAGTTTCGGCTGCCGTCGCTGCTATCCAACGCCAGCAAGAAGCTCTACGTAAAGCCAGAGAAGATCAGGAAAAGGCTGACGATGAAGTTCGTCGAGTTGCGGCAGAAGAAGAGGCAAAATTGGTAGAAGAGGAGAAGAAGAGGGAGGAAGCCAGACTTCGCAAGAAGGAGAAGGAAAAGGAAAAGAAGGAACAGCTTAAGAAAGAAGGCAAATACCTCACCGAAGCGCAAAAGCAGCAGCAACGTCAGAATAAGATGCGCTTGGAGCAGATGATCAAGGCTGGAATTCAGGTTGAGGGCCTTGCAGATTCCACCGCCACGACCAAGAAGAAGCCTGTCTATGACAAGAAAAAGAAGAGGCCAGGGAAAACGGATAAGGATGCTGATGGCGAGGAAAACAACGAAGCGGAAATTGCAAAGCAGAAAGAGGAGGAACGTCTTGCTGCTGAAAAGGCTGCTAGGGAGGAGGAAGAACGAAAGGCGGCAGAAGCAGAGGCTCAGGCTGAGGCTGAAGCTGATGGACCAAAGGACGAGGAGGATGTTGCAGAAAGTTGGGAAGATGCTGCTGCCGATGACGATGACGTCAAGGAGGCTTGGGATATGGACACTGACGAAGACATTGAGGTTAAGAAGCAAAAGAAAGAGGAGAAGGATAAAGATAAAGAACCGACAGAAAAGAAATCCAATGGTGCCAATGGCTCTTCTACTGGCAAGAAGCCTACCGATGAACCCGAAGATGAGAAGTTGGCTGCTGCACAGAGCAAGAGGAAGGAAGAGGCCGAAGCGCGACGAAAGCGGCAACACGAGGAAGCTCTGGCTGCCAGATCCAAGGACAATCTGCGGTCTCCTATTTGCTGTATTCTTGGACACGTCGATACTGGTAAAACGAAACTCCTCGACAAGATCCGTCAGACTAATGTACAAGAAGGTGAAGCAGGTGGTATTACCCAACAGATAGGTGCCACTTATTTCCCTGTGGAGGCAATCAAGCAAAAGACAGAGGTTGTCAACCAGGATGGTTCAATCGAGTTCAATATTCCTGGATTATTGGTTATTGACACACCTGGTCACGAGTCCTTTACCAATCTACGTAGCAGAGGAAGCTCTCTCTGTAATATCGCCATCCTGGTTGTCGACATCATGCACGGCTTGGAGCCACAGACTCTAGAATCGATACGACTGCTGCGTGACAGAAAAACACCCTTCATCGTCGCCCTCAACAAAATCGATCGGTTGTACGGCTGGAAGGAGATCCCGAACAACGGATTCCAGGATTCTTTGGCTAAGCAATCCAAGGCGGTTCAAAATGAGTTCAAGGACAGGCTGAACCAGACCAAGCTCGCTTTCTCCGAACAAGGTCTCAACGCTGAACTCTTTTGGGAAAACAAGAACATGGGTCGCTATGTCTCATTTGTTCCAACGTCTGCCCACACAGGCGAGGGTATCCCGGATATGTTAAAACTCCTCGTGACCCTCACACAGCAACGCATGGCTGAGAAGCTCATGTACCTATCTGAACTCGAGTGCACTGTCCTCGAAGTCAAGGTGATCGAAGGTCTCGGAACGACCATCGATGTTGTCCTGTCTAACGGCGTGCTTCGAGAAGGTGACCGGATTGTACTCTGTGGTCTGAATGGGCCTATATCCACGAATGTGCGGGCCTTGCTTACGCCACAGCCGCTTAAAGAACTTCGCGTAAAGGGTCAATACGTCCACCACAAAGAGGTCAAGGCAGCTCTTGGTGTCAAGATTGCCGCCAACGACCTCGAAAACGCAATTGCAGGTTCTAGATTGCTTGTTGTTGGCCCGGAGGACGATGAAGAAGACCTAGAGGAGGAAGTCATGAGCGATCTTGAAGGCTTGCTGAACAAGGTTGAGAAGTCTGGAAAGGGTGTCTGCGTTCAGGCTTCCACCCTTGGTTCTCTAGAAGCCCTGTTGGACTTCTTGAGCGTCAGCAAGATTCCGGTCATGTCTATCAGCATCGGCCCCGTGTACAAACGCGATGTTATGAGAGCGGGAACAATGTTGGAGAAAGACAAAAAGTACGTATCGCAACTACTACCACCTCTGCTTGCATTTTATGGCGTTTACTAATGGTGAATTCTTAGATTTGCCGTCATGTTGTGTTTCGATGTCAAAGTCGACAGGGAAGCCCAAGCGTATGCGGATGAAGTCGGGGTCAAGCTTTTCACAGCCGATATCATCTATCACTTGTTTGATGCGTTCAAAGCATACCAAGAACAGATCCATGAGGAAGAAAAGAGACGTACAGCAGATATGGCTGTATTCCCCTGCGTTCTTCGAGTCGTCCAAGTGTTCCACCAACGTGACCCCATTGTCGTTGGTATCGACGTCGTTGAGGGCAGTTTGCGCATCGGTACCCCAATCGCTATTCCAAAACCTGGCATCGACCCTGTCGTGCTTGGTAGAGTGTAAGTTACTATAGAAACCTCCAGCATGCGTGGAAAGCCATCAACTAACTTGTTTTTTTTCTAGTACTTCTATTGAGTTGAACCACAAGGCCGTCCAAGTCGCCAAGAAGACATCACCGTCCGTCGCCGTTAAAATTGAAGCCGGGGGACAGCCTATTCTCGGACGTCACTGGGATGAGAAAGATACATTGTATTCTCATATTTCGAGACTATCAATCAACACTTTGAAGGATCATTTCAGGGAGGAAGTAGCAAAAGAAGACTGGGCGCTTATCGTGCAGCTCAAGAAGGTGTTCAAAATTGACTAATTAGATTTCTTTTTTCTTTTTTTTTTTTTCGCAGCGATATGCGAAGACTAGTACTTACGAATCGTCAGGGTGTTTTTTTTGGTTCTCTCTGAATGATAAAATAAGTAGATGGTCATTTCCCCCTTTCAGCAACGGCTATACCTAACACTGAAAACATTATACTACCAATATTAATTTGTTCTGCGTCGATTGCGTCTGAGTGCATTTGCTCGAATCCGTATTCAAAAGCTGTTCGCATAGCGCTGCTTTCACAGACAAAAATACAAAACGGCTCGAAGAACGTGGAACAAGAGACTGCTTTGGAGCCAATAGAACTTCCAATAGAAGCAAACCACAGCAAATGCAGATAAAAGAATAAAGGCCGTATATATTACCGAGAGAGACCCAAAACTACAAAAAACGACTAGCCAAAAAAAAAAAAAAAAATATGTAACAAGAAGGAATGGTAAAAGACGACAGGAGAGAAACAACCGGTGAATAGCCGCCCAATGCTCATCCAAAATGCATCCAGGAAAACAAATAAAATAATAACATCGCATTCAATTCCATCGGCTATCGTCATCATCCGCCATATCATACACATCGTACCCATTAAACCCGTCCTCCGCTGCGGCAATGGCCATACCAGTGGTGTGCTCCATATCCACAACATCCAGATCCGCCTCGTGCAGCATGCCCTCCCCATTTGTAGCCTGAGAATCACCAGCCTTTCCGGTGTCTACCCACGATACTTCAACCTTTCCCACTCGTGGCACCATGGGATTAGCATGGTAGAACCTCGCTGCGTCGCCACGAGTGTTAAATGTGATGATCTGCGAATTTTCTGCATCTGGGTTGTTCTCGAATCTCGTGTACTGGCTACCACACGCCTAAAATAAAAATAAAAATTGTTGTTAGCAGCAGCTCGCAAATCGAATAACATGAGCTGATGGCTCAGCATTGTAACTTGTACGTACCAACATAAACTGCTGCAGCGCCTCGATATCGCCATCCGAGACGCCGGTAACCATTACCGTCTTTGTCCGGTTGTCCAGCGTCATCTTTTTGCTAATCACGGTTGCACCCCGGCCCCGGCTGTATGAATGCGCCCCGCGATATGAACCGCCCCCTCGTCCCCGTGGAACGTATGTAGCACGTGTTGAATACGCCCCGAACCCGCCGCGAGCACGGAGCGAGCCTCGCCCTCGGTTGTATCCCGCCGTTGAGTGGAAGTCTGGGAGAGCTTCATCGAGCTTGGAATGGTCTATACCGAGTGAGGTTGCCTCGGCTTCGAGGGCCTCTAGCTGGGCCTTCAGCGCTGCGGTCTGTTGCGCGTCCTTTGTTTCTTTGTCGTTCGACTCGGGTATGACGGATCCGCCGTTTGTCGTGTCCTTTGCAGCGTGCTTCTTCGCTAACTTGGCCAGGAGCTTCTTCTTCTCCTCTTCTTGTCTGCGCAACAGGTCCGTTCGTAGGTCCTCTAGACGTTTTGCTTCTTCATCGATTTCCTTCTTCTTAGCTTGCTTGTCATCGTAGGCCTTCTGCGCTTCTGTTTGCTTCCGTTGGAAATCTTCCATATCTATTTCCATCTCGTCCGGCTTTTGCTGTCCGTCACTTGGCTGCTGCGGCTGCTGTTGCTGCTGCCCACCATCACCATCCGCCTTCAACCAGTAGACCTTTACAAACCGGTTGTTGAAGATGGGGTCTGGTGAACTGTGCGCCTTCTTTGCATCCTCGTGGTTCTCGAATTTCAGGATCGCGAGCTTCTTCTGCAACTTGACTTCGACCGATTCGATGGCTCCAAAGGCTGCGAAATATCCGTGGACCGACTGCTCGTCCAGCTTCTCATCTGGGATACACTCTATGACAAGGGTCTTATTTGAATCTCGAGGTGGACCAAAGGCAGCGAATTCTGACCGTCCACGGTTGCTGTTGCCCCCGCCTCTGCCGCCTCTCTGGGCCCCACCTCCTCGAGTCGGCTGGCTAGGCTTTGAGGGAAAAGATATGCTGGGCCGTCGTTCCAAGTCTTGTGGAGATAGCATCGGTGTATGCGGGTCATACTCTGCAAGATTGTTAGCTTAGTTTCGCAAGTGAAAGTATTTTGGTTTCTGGAAGATGTACCATCTTCGTCCTGTCCCTTTACCGGCGGCACCACCAGGGGATTTGCATGAAGATATGGACAAGCATCTCCCCTTTTGCAATACCCTTTCTGCTCGTAGCTGTGACACACACCGCGCTTTGGCTGCCGATTCTCCGATTTTGGTATTATTCCAGGTGGCGGGTGGAACATAGCAAGCGGATTCCAACCTCCTTGGACGGCAGCTACAGCTTGCACAGCGAGCAGCTGCGCCATCGGATCGCCGGGGAAGGGCAATGGAGGAGCTCCAAGCGGTAGCCCTGCCGCGCCGGGGAGCATGTTCAATGGATATGCTGCCGGTGGCTGAGGGGGCATCGCTGCTCGCGGCTGATGCGCTTGGTGTCCCTGATGGGAGCCTGTCGTTCCATTTCTACTAAAATCGCCGCCACCACGAGCCCACCGGTTGTACGGGTCGAAGGAACCGTTTCCACGAGTTCCATTTCTTGTCTGCGTCTTCGGATTCTTAGTCCGAGAGTTGGAAGAGTATTGGCCTCCGTGGTTTTGGGCGCCTGGGGCGTCTCGATCGTAGTAACCACGTTTTCTTGAATTGGTTGTGATGGGAGCGGCGTTACTGGCGTTGCTGGCTGTCGCGAATGGAGCCGATGACGGCACGTCTGGGCTCTTGGGAGCATAAGAGCCCTCCGAGTCAGCGTCATCGTTGGACGGTTGTGTGACCGGCGCGGTGGTAGCGGGTGGGGTTGTCGTGCTGGTGGTTGTGAGGCCGCCGTGAAGGGTGGAGTTTACGGAAAGGTAGGATTTGGAGCGTAAGGAGGCGAACAGCTCGTTCACGAAGGATGAAGTGTCTGTGTACGTGTATATGGTATGCAACAGTCAGCGACGGCTAGCGACGGGAGGGGACTATTTCTCGAGAGAAGAGATAATGGGGGTTGAAGCAAGGCTGCTCACGTTCGCGTAGAAAGTCATCGAGCTGGTCGATGCACATCTGGCGGACTTCATTTTCGGTCTGCTCGTGCCTGAGAAGGGCTAGCACATAGTCTGCGAGGACGTCGGAATCGGCGTCTGAGCTGGTCAGAGTTAGCAGGCTCGTTAAGAGCGTCGATGAGATGAATGGGAGATTGGAATTTGGAATTCGAGGGAGAGAGTCGGGTGCAGATTTACATGTTTTCCAGTCTGCCGACGACCCACTTTTTCAGCAGGGCCGCGTCGCCGTCGTCGAACAAGGACATGATCCGGATGCGAGCTGCTACAGCATACGAGCAGGAGTTGTGGGGACGATGGGAAAAGATGAGGAAGCGGTGCGGTGAAGATGGGACGATGCGCTGGATTGGTTGCTTGGCTGTGATTCTGCGCCCAAAAATTTTGGCCGGCGGCGTTTCGCTTGCGAAGACGGCCGGTGCTTACCTAAGGCAGCAATAACAACACGACGGCAATACATAATACGACAGGAGACTAAGTCCTTACCTAAGTACTTAGGCTTACTTAGGTACTTACTGCCTAGATACCTGGGCACTTCGAGATGCGGACAGGGGCAGTCCGAGCTAACGTCCGTGCTTATTCGTATCGGGCCATTCCGCTGTTGGGCTGGTGCTGTTTATCCCGAGAGATACGTATAAAACAACAGTTGCTGTGTGTATATCGGCTCTTTGACCGTGGACATCGGTCTTCCCCTTGCGATATCAAAGGCGTATCTAAGTCCTTACCGACGTGCCGGCTAATTAGCTGCCGTAAGAGGCAATCTCGGTGACAATGGCCGATTCGGGGCGTCTGAGAGCTGCACGGTGCGTCCTTATGCATGGTGCCTCGCTTTCGGCTCGATGACTCCTGCAGCTAAGCTGGGGCTGGCTTATCTCGGGAAACGAGAGCTGCTCTCTCTCGCTCTCTCGCTCTCTCGCTCCTCTCTTCTCCTTTTCCCCGTCGTCGAGCATTTTGTCCGGTATCTTTGATAAAACGTAGCATCGGCTCAAGTAGGTTTACACAGAATCGCCAGTTGACATTCCCACCGCTTTTCAACCTCACCTCCAACACCACAACACAAATCCACCATCACCGTTGTAGCCATGGCTCTCTTCCCAGACGTCCCCGAGCAATCCTCCTCCTCATCAGGAACGGTTCCTCAACCTCCCTCGGCGCCTACCCAGGAGCCTATTACAATCCCACTCGACCAGCCAACGCCGGCACCTGTATCAAAGGCCGTGAACCTCGACGACGATGGCATACAGCAGTCTGATTCGAGAACCCCGCGCCACACCCCCCTCCGACGGGACAGCATGCGCCGCCGCGAAGCACTGCAGAAGGGCAAGGAAGGCAGCCGGCGGCGACAGCGCTGGGAGAACGGTTCGTTTTGCAACCTGCAATCTGCCGTCCTCGAGCTAGCTTCATATCTGCATAACGCATAAGATGATATCGACAGCTCTGTGTAAATACATGTCCGTTCTAACATTGCTGTCTACATCCGGCAGACAACTTCCTAAACCACCCAGGCTACGCCCCGCCTACACCCGCAGACTTTGCTCCACACCCTCTGCACCCTACCCGCATCGTCCGCTACGAATTCGCAACCCTCTGGGACCCCTCCAACCCCTCCAAATATGGCTACGCTTCCAAAAACCGCACCCGCTCCGACAACCACGGCCCAAGTGACGACAACAGCCGCGTCCCGAAAAACTTGAAGGACCGGCTAAAGCGGTCTAAAGGCGCTGTCGACCTGTTACGTTCTCTAGAAGAGGAAGTGAGACGCTACGCCGCCAGCTTGTGGGGTTGTGTCGACGAGCATGGTTCCGAACCACGTGCTTCTGATGCCGCAGCAATTGCTATTGTAGAGGCCGAAAGCAGCTTTGTTGAGGAGGAGATGAAGGACTCGGAAGACGAGGAGATCGTCTTTATTCCTCGCATGCGGACCGTGCAAGCTGCAGCTGCTGACAACGATGCCCTGAAAGCCAAGAACAAGAACAAGGGCAAAGGAGGAGAGTTAGAGCTGCACATCCCCGTGCTCTCTCCGCCGATGGAGAAGTCTGTTTTCGAGGCGCCGCCTGATGACCAGCGCGCTAGCTTCGGGTTAGTGTTACTCCGGTTTTTACCTTCATTGGATGCCTTTTACACATTTGAGTCTGTGCTGACTGCTGTAAAACTTGCGTCCAGCCGCTGGCTTGTTCACTCCATCGCCCTGTATTACGGCCTCCGGTCGTGGAGCGTGACGCGGGGCAACCCTGCTATGCGAGTGGCGTTCGTGGGCGCGCAGCCCGGCGAAAAGAAGAAACTGAAGGCGGGGGCGCTTGTAAAACGCCCGGAGGCACTACCGCGGCCGCTGTGGATGATGCTGTAACTGCCCCGCTAGAACCACTCTTGGTTCAGCCCTATGTCGACTTGTCATTCGTTTCAATACCACGAAGTTTTGATTTTTGTTTTGTCCTTTTCTTCTGGACAGGTCCTTCTTTTTAAAGCTTATACTGTTTGATTTTAACCTTATATTCTCTCCTTGCAATAAGGGGGTTACATAGATGGTAGAATTAGTAGATAACTTATACATACAACTGTAGAAGCTGGATATCGACAGTCCGGCTTCGATCGAGATACTTCAACTTCCATATGATTCCCCACCAAACTACGCTAGCTCTACCTCTCCGTCAGAAACGTCGGCAAAATCCCCAACTCTAAGTGCTGGTCTCCTTACCCGCTCTTTCCCTTTCCTACCAGAAGATATCAGCGTGCTTTGCGGTCGTCGCCTCGGGGTGCGCAACGACGCTGGAGCTTCGACCGGCTGTGGTATTCTCGACATCCTTGCTTTTGTCGGCGAGTTTGACGTTGGCTTTGCTGCCGACGTCTGCGCAGTGCCCCTCGCCGACGCCGGGTTATTCACAGCGATAAAGGTTGGTGTGTCCGGAATATCCTCTGATGTACCTCTCCGCCGTGGCGTCCGAGGGGGTTTCTGTTCCTTCAAACCCCGCGGATTCAGTTGTCTTCTGCGCACTGTTTGCTCCTCCGCTTCTACGTTCGTTTTCTTCTCTCCCCTTTGCACCCTGCCCTCAGTTCTCAAATGAGTAGCGCGATCATTCTTAACCGGTGAACCACTAGTTCTCGTAGTCGCCTGAGCTGCCGCGCCAGCAGTCGTCGCATTAGCATCCCGGTTACAAGTCTTCAATCGCCCGTTTAGTTCCTCCTGCCACTTGGGCACACGAAAGATATGCGTATCCCCAAACCTCTGTAAATGATGTCCCAAAAAATTCCTATCAGCAAACGCCTCCCACCCTTCTCTCGCCTCCCGCGACTGCCAACTCCACTCCTCCTGCGCCTCCCACGCTTCCTCCAGCGGCGCTGGATCCGGCAGCGTCTCTCCAACTCCAGGCACGAGATCCCCGCCGCCATCTACCATATTTGCCAAATACCGCCTAACCAACCTCGAAGGGTTATAAAACGTCAAAGAAATCCCATCCACGCTATCCGCACCACCAAACATCATACCCCCCACAGGTGCAGCTATGGGATCCGCCGCCACCCGCGCACACCGCCGCCTCAAATCCCACGACAGCATATCCTCAAACGTCGGCGAAAGCAACACCCAAGCGCCAGAGTCTCCCGGCTCGGAGAACCATGGGCCCGCGCCGTTCGTCACCACCCCGGTCTTAATCTCCCAGAACCGCTTGGTGTTTCCCCCGCCTCGGCCCTGTGAGCTAGCACCAGCGCTAGCACCCGGGCGCTCCGTGCCCACGCATAGTCGGATGTCCGCGTCTACGGCGACGACGAACCCTTTCGTCAGACCTGTTGTACGCCCGAGCTTGAGCACTTCCGCACCGAGCGGGAGGTCGGTCCAGCCGCGGGCTTCGAGGCGGTATCGTTTACCTTCCTTGTTGTCGCGGCCGGTATAGGTGAACGTGTTTGTGCCGATGCGGGCTATACACCATCCAGCGATAATGATTATACCCGGTTAGCCATTAGTGTACTCTCGTTTATAGCGTATAAACAACAAGAGAGAACAAGGGGGAGAACATAGTAGAGTAAACTGAATGCATGCATGCATGCATGACGTGAGATTCCAGCTGGCGACGTACAATTCAAAGGCTTAACCACCACCTGGTCCATCAGCCACGGGCCTTCCTTCGTATGCGCTATCCGCCAGCCAGAGGCTACAACCTTCCCGAACTTCGCCCCACCGCGTTGCATAAGCTTGACATGTAAATCATGGTTCCACATCTTCTTCCGCCCGCGCTCCGACAGCTGTCCCGCCAGATCGGTATCTCCGCGTAAGTGTGCGCCAACGGCCTCATGGACCAGTCCATCGATCTCGTGGCCGTGCGTTCTAGTGGCGATGTATAGGTCCGTCTGGGCGGGTGCAACGGCGGTGCGGCCCTGGAGGTAGTCCGAGGGGGTGGGCCAGACGCTGTCTGCATCTAGCTTCATTATCTGTAGCCGTTCCGTATGCATACCGTTAGCCTACTAAAGCTAACTCACTCGCTACCATATCTCTCTTCCTATCCGGTATCAACGGCCTAAATATAACCTTTCGTGAAGGAATGCCAAGGGGTTCGTTCCGGGACGGGAGCGAATCCCGGAATGAAAGAATCCCAGGAATGAAGGGGATACAAACATGGTGGCAGCTCATGGCATAGCATCTGCCTTTCGCATCCGTCAAATAGCCCGCCAGCGTCCCAGAGCCGCAATCCTTCTCGTTCCCCATTGACGCGCCGATGTTTGGCCGCGTCTCGAATTTCGAGGTCAAACCTTCTTCCGCCGCTGGCACAGGCAGCTTGGTCACCCATCGTAGCCCGTAATGAAAAGACTCGAGTTCCTCCCATGTCGTATGTCCGTGAGAGTCGTAGCGGAACTTGAGGATATTGCGCACAGGCGAATCCGGCTGCGGGGTCGGCGAGGGGCTCCATGAAATCGCCCTGCTAATCGCCTTACCCTTAGTACCGACGCCTCCTGTTCCACGTTTCGTCGGTGACAGTGCTTGCTTCCTTAGCCCAGGAGGGAATAGACTCCGCCAACTAAATCTCGCCGCACCCTCTTCCTCTTGCTCAGCTTCCCCACGGGTACCTTCTTCCGACTCCTGCTCCTCTTCATCAATCTCCTCTTCCTCATCTCCACTATCCAAATCTCTAGGCAACCCATAACTCCCAAACAACCTAGGATCCCCCTTCCTCACAACCACCGCCATCTCATCCCCTTTATCCACCTTCTTCACTATCTCTTCAACCGCCCTCGCAATAGCCTTCACATTGCTATCGCTCACCATCAAGAACAGACACACCCCATTCACACCTTCATGCCTTGGATTGAAGTACACAAACTCCGCAAAGAACATACACCAGGTAGCCTGCGCGTAATACTCCCTCAAGTACTGCAACACCCGCGGCCGCACCGTCGCAAAAGCCGTCTCATACACTTGTCGTACATGCGCGAAGTGCAGCCGCGCCGGCACAAGCGCTACCTGGTCGAGCAGAATCTCGTCCTGGCGGGCAAGCCAGCGGTGGAGCTTGCGGGTCTTCGCGCCGGGGGTAGGTTTGCCCGTAGTGTCGGTGAGGCCGAGGTGGTGGAGGAGCTTTAGTGCTGGTTTGGCAACTGTTTGGCGGACGCGGAAGCGGCGGTGAGGGCGACGGTAGCGTTGGATTGTAGGGCGGGTGGAAGGGTCTTCGACGATGGCGCCGTCGGAGTAGCGGATTAGAGCGGCTTTTTCACGGTGCCAGCGGTCGAGGAGGTAGTTGCTGTTGGCGAGGCGAGTGGCTCGGAGGGCGGCGTCGTCGGGTAGAGGTCCTTCCCGTGTGTCATATTCGTCTTTGACTTGGTCCTGGTCTTCTTCTTCCTCATCTTCGCTATCTAGACCGGTGTAATCGAGGTCTTCTAGGTCATTTTCTCCCGTAGATGCATCAGACGTCGCGTCGTCTTGACTGACATCTGATTCTTCGTCCTGTTCATTCTCTTCGTCGCTCTCCTCCTCAATAATATCTCGGAACTCCGTAACAGACGGACGTCGACCTGATCCACTAGGGGTTTTGTCTTCCCGAGCATCATCACCACCTCTCCGCCCCTTCCACCCACTGTTATGCTTTGCGCTAACATCTCTGAACACCTCAAACTTATCCCCAACGTTTCGCCGAGGTTGAACACGCAGTTCCGCACCTAATCCGGGCACAACTTCTTTCCGTAACGACTCCGTTCCCGATAGGCTCCCTAATGTGTGGTAATTATCGTCCTCTTCCACATCATCTGGCCCTAGATTCCCACCGAATGGAAACCCTATGGGCAGCGACTCCACTCGTGTCCCTGGGGGAATATTCTCTTTATCCTCGCTGAACCGTAGACTCAGCTTGCGTGGCGTCGTCATCAGAACGTAGCAGCAGCCAGGTTGTTATCCGTAAAGTGATCCAGCCAATAGTCTGTAGAACTCCAGATTCCGTAAACGTCAAGGCGGATCTTGTGATTATAAGCGTAAATGCAATCTAGCGCAATGTGTTAGCACTATGGCACTACGGAGTCCTCGCGTACCTATCCGATGTCGGAGCCGCAATTAGTCCAGTAGGTTATACACGTGTATGCCATTTCGAAACAATTATAACCCGCGACGTCCCTCAGAACCCTAAAGATTAGCATGTAGTCGACGTCGAAACAACCAAAGCAACTTTCCGAAACGCCCCCAAATACGAAAAAAAAATCAATACAAAGAACCACCGATTGTGCATCGGAAGTGGTATGAAGAGAAGAAAATATCTGGAGACGCGTATCAGCAATCACCATTTTTATTAAAATATAATTACCATACACGTGAGGATAAGGTCTAGTAGTGTTATGTTACCACATAGCCGGACAGATGAATGACCAGCGGGGGAATGATAAAAGGAGAGCCATAAGACGTAAGAGAGTAAAACGAAAACAAAAAGAGACTCATGAAAGCGTAAATGCATGCATGCTATAAGCCAGTGCCACTGTCATCGTCACCGGCTGTTGAATCCGTGCTGCTCCCCGTTCCAGGCGCCCGCGTAAGCGATCGCCGTTTCAGCTTGACATCCATCGAGGCCTTCTCCCGATCTAGATCCTCAATGTTACCCCGGAGAGTGCTTCCGCTCTTCTTGCGCACAACGCGGGACCGGTTCTTCGTCGGGGAACCGCGGATCGTAGCGTCCGGGTCAGAGGAGGACACGTTACCGGCAGCACCACTCTTCGCTCGCGGCCGTGTAGGCGTGCCTGATGAGACCGAGGGCTTTCGTGCGGGGCGACCGCTGATACCCGGGAAGGCGGGACCAACAGGCGCAGTACCCCCGCTACCCGTGAACGCCGCACCGATAACGACGCCATGAGAGTTCATGGGTGGCAGCTGGCCAGTCTCACGCATGCTCGTCTTAATAGCCTGCACTTCTATAGCTCGCCGCTCGTTCTCCTTCTCCCAGTAGTCGCCGCGATAGATCTCCCATCCTTCCCGGAAATCAGCGGAAAAGTGTTTAGCCAGGATGACCAGCTTGACTCTTGTGCCGGACTCGAGGTAATCGTCTGGGTCAAAGACGTCCGGCATGTGGGCCGGCTGGCGGACGGTGTTGGTCAAAGCTGCCCGTTGGGCGAGTGCAACGTCAGCTGCTGACCTCGGCGGCGGGGTTCCAGGAGTCCCAGTTATCGAACCGGAGCCCCGTAGTCCAACAGGACGACCCGAGATAGAGCCGGCGCTGGAGTGGCCCCTGCCGCGGACGTGAGTGTGGATGAGCCGTGGCGGAGGTACCCGCTTCAGGCCGACAGAATAGACCCAGCCGAGAGGGTGCCTCTTAGCAACGATTTCCATCCAATCGCGCATGCGCTGGGAGAAGCTGCGATTGACAATGACGAGTTTGACGTTGAACATGCGCAGGCCCTTGTTGACATTACCGACGAGCCGGCGCGGCCAGATCATAGTTTTGGCATAGAGACCGCTCATCCAGAAGAGCAGGCCGGTGACGATACCGCCGAGCAGACAGAGCTTCTGGAAGGTGGAAATGATGGAGTACGGGGAGGGTCCGACGATGTAGACGGCATTGAAGAAGTAGCCGGTCCATAGGCAGAGTAGAATTAGGAAGACGGTGTATTTCCGACGGCGAAGGTGCAGACGGTGGTACTGAGCGCGCAGAGAGGCCTCGAGGATGATTAGGTTAAGGTAGATTGTCGGCGGGGAGGTGGGATGGGCGTCCAGTGGGTTCTGGAGGGCAGCAGAAACCGAAGAGGCGGAGACTGAGGCAGGAGGGTGGCTGGTGTCCGAGTGGGCGACGTGGATGGATGGAGTTTGGACGTAGGCCGTGGCGACCTGGGTGGCCTTGGAATTGGCGGCAGGGGTACCTTTGATGATATGGTCGAGGCGATATTCCGGGCCCGAGCCAATGTTGGAGGGAGGAAGATTCGAGTCGTCATCCGGCGACGGATGCGAAGCCATGGCCGGAGAGGATGCGGTGATGGTGGGTGGTGGTGATGGTAGACAGTGGGTGGGAGAGAATCAATCCGTCTCGATCATGAGAAGGAACAGCAGCGGCAGGGGCCAAGTGCAAGCCAGCATAGCATAATAGCAGCAGGACAAAGCAGCCAGGACCGGGAAGAAAAGAAGCCGTCTACACAGCCATGCGGCGGTGGGATAGGTGAGCCGCCGGCGTGAAGTTGATGATGAAGCCCAAGCAAAGCTATGCAAAGCTGATTCGAAGATGAAGTCAATGACGACTACATTTTGTTCTTAATGGAGAGAGAGCAGGGGCAGCCCAACCAAAGCAGCTTTAGTCAGGCACCGGCGCCCAACAACGGGCAGCCCGAACAGAGATTGTATTCCCAAAGCGGCCAAAGCGGCGGACATAAAAGCTTCAACCCGGCGGAGATAATCCACCGGGCTCCGTGGGGCTGCGTAATGGACCTGCAGGCGGATGACACGGCGCTGAAACGGGACCGAGGAATGTGCAGGAAGACAGCTATATAAGAATGCGAGATCTTTTGTCCCTGCTGCTGACTGTCCGAATACTTTCTATTTTATATATTTATATATTGCTGTTGTATCGAGAGTGAAGATATATTAGCAGAGTGGTGGTGACATAATCCATCTATCCACCCAGGTCTTTTATATCTATCTACTTACGCATCGCCATCCATCACATCCCTCGCCCACCATTCTCCCAACCTCCATCTCCAAAATTACGTCTACCGCCCCCCGTCTCCAGCTGCTCCGACTTCGCCTTGCCTCCCTCAGACACTCCTCCACTGTCGCATACCCATACCCACACCCCTACACGGCCACTCGCAGCCGACGACGCCCTACCATGGCCATGGATTCAAGCGAGGCTGCAGCCCAGCAGCAACCCAAGGAAGAGCGGGTCCGCCTGCCCAAGAATCTCTTCCCCCTCGAATACGGCAAAGCCTTCTCCCAATGGGTTTGTACTCCCCGCATCTCATCTCGATCGCTTCTCGGAGTTTTAGTGCTAATATCCATATCTCTGCACAGTGGTCAGGAGTGACACCCGCCGCCGCCGAGGCCTCCGTCCTCCAGTTCATCCCCTTCTACTCCAATTCCCTCAAGCCCGCTGTCGGTTCCGAGGCGGATAAACCCGACCACACCTCCCCACCCCTCGAGTCCTCCGACGACCGTATCTGCGCCTCCACAGAAGTGCGTCTCTCAAACCCCAAGAATTTCCTCAACGAATTCTCCGTCACCCGCCCCGCATCTTCGGCCGGCAACGCGCACAACCTAGTTGTCCTGCATGGCTACGGCGCCGGCTTGGGTTTCTTCTACAAAAACTTCGATGCCCTCTCCCGTCGCGCCGGATGGTCTCTCTACGCCCTCGACCTCCTGGGCATGGGCCGTTCTTCGCGCCCGCATTTCAAAATCCACGCCTCGGATCGCATTGGCAAAGTCCGCGAAGCCGAGTCCTTCTTTGTAGACAGCTTGGAAGACTGGCGGAAAGCTCGCGGCCTCGAAAAGTTCACATTAATGGGCCACTCTCTCGGCGGATACCTCGCCGTTTGCTACGCTCTCAAGTACCCCAACCGCCTTGAGAAACTCATCCTAGTCTCCCCCGTCGGCATCCCGGTGGACCCCTACGCCATCACCGCAGAAATGCCAGACCAAGAATCCGCTGATCAGGCCGCCCTGCATCGGACACAGACCGCTGAGTCAGCCAACGTCGGCACCGGCGAGCACGCCCCGCCACCGCCCCGACGCCGCTACCCAGGCTGGTTCACATACCTATGGGAATCCAACATCTTCTCTCCCTTCTCGATCGTTCGGTGGGGCGGCCCGCTAGGACCCCGCTTTGTATCCGGGTGGACCTCGCGGCGGTTCGCGCAGCTACCGGAAGCCGAGGCGGAAGCGCTACATATGTACTCGTACCAACTCTTCAAACAGAAGGGATCTGGGGAGTACGCGCTAACTTACCTGTTGGCGCCTGGAGCTTTCGCACGGGATCCGTTGAAGAACCGGCTACCACAGATCAGGAAGGACCTGGAAGTGGTTTTCATGTACGGAGATAACGACTGGATGGATGCCAAGGCGGGGATGGAGGCGGCTGATACGATGAAGCAGGACGGCGGCAAGTCGAGGTTCAGGGTCGTCTCGAATGCGGGACATCACTTGTATCTGGACAATCCTGATGAGTTTAATCGGTACGTGGAGCGTGTGCTGGCGGATACCGAACGGGAGGCGCAGGCCTAGATGCCATAGAAGAAGAACAATTAAAAAAAGTTTACAATCATGCGAGTCGTGGTGGATTTGATGGGTTTATCTTTCCTATGATGATTATTTTGTCATGTATTCTGTGCGTCTGGCGTAGAGCTTAGAGAGCTTTGGTTTTGGTTCAGCCTTTGGTGTCGGTTTGATATTTCACAGTTATTTATACGGTCCTGTTGACATTATAATGTATGTAGTAGAATCTTGTCGTGGCAGTCTTGCGCTGAAGCTTCTAACAATTGAATATAACAATATAATTCTACTTTCACAACATCTTCCAATTTCCCTCCCCTTCTGCTTTCTATAAATTCCTCCACCTCAACGAATTTCTTTCTTTCTTTCGCCATCCTCTACATCTTTTAACGATATCTCACATCTATATCTACATCCGTCAAGTATTCATCCATCTCGAGTACATATCATAAATATCCGCGTTTCACACCACCACCATCACCATCATCATCATCATGGAACAGCCAATGCACCCAATGGAGCTCATCCTCGCCGAAGGCCGCACCATCGCCGTCGACACCTGCGCCGTCTGTAGCAACCCCACGGCCTTCATCTGCGACCGCTGCCACGGCATCTTCTACTGCTCCGAACCCCATCTCTTCCTCGACAGCCCCACGCACGATCTCGTCTGTCGCGCAGGCAGCCAGCTCGTCCCGCGGCCACCCATCGACTCGACCATCGCCACAAACAACAAACTCTTCATCGCCATCCTCGTCTTCCCTGAGCATTCAGCACAGCCCTACTACGCATGGACCCCTTATTTCTTCAACATCCACGGCCGGCCGGCGTTCGACCAGACGGAATGGTTCGGCGTCGGGTATCGGTCTCGACCGCGGTTCATCACGCAGCATCCCGTCACCCGGCAGCCGTTGGGGAATGCGATCATGTATTTCCAGAGGGACCCGCAGCTGGATGATACGCTTCAGAACGAACATGGGGTGAACCTTTGCGCGTTCAATTTCACTGCGGGTGTGAATAATGGGTTTTTTAGAGGGCCCCTGTTGTTCTTGGGGGTCGGGAGGGCGATGGATAGGAGTCAGGAGTGGCTGCTTAGCTTTTTACCCCAGGATATGCCGTTGGTGTTGGAGGAGTTGAAGGCCCCGCAGAGGGTGGGTGTCACGCCTGTGGTTACGGAGGGGGTTAAAGCGGTTGTGTGCTATCCTGCAAAGGTGTATTCGCGTGGTAGGAAGGGTGGTGGGAATGTTGGTGTCGCCGTGGGCGAGGGAAAGGGAAAGGGGAAGGGGAAGGAGGTGGGAGAAGAAGAAGGAGGAGGAGGAGGAGGGAAATGGAAGAGTGGAAGGGAAGTGGAGGGAGTGGAGGAAGTCAAGGTCGTCATCGAAAGTCTCAACGTTCCGAAGAATCACCCGATCTTTGACGAAAAGGACGAGCGGGTCCGCGAACCTACTTTTGCAGAGGCGTATTTCTTCCCCATCCGCACGTTCGAGTTCCCGGCGTACCGCGGCCCACGTGCAAAGATGCCTCTCATCACATCTCTTTTCCACGCTACAAAGATCGTCAAAGATGACCCGGAAGACGCAGACGATCACGGACGCCCTATCATCGTTGCCGCCGCCGGCGCTTGCGAGAACAGTGACGATGGCATCAGTAGTAACCGTGCAGGATACCAGGAAAAGGAAATGGGCGCTGTCCTTATCGCCCGCCGCGACGGTAAGCCGTTGGAAGTGACGCATGTGCAACGCTTCGCCCAGTTCTGCGAGCATCTGGCGGATGTGTGGGCTCGGTATGGAGAGTTCAAGGAAAGAAAATGCGCGGAACGCAAGGCGAAGCAGGATGAGAATCTGAGTAACGTGGTTCCCGGGGATTTCCGCGCCAAGGGTTCAGATATTGAATCAATCAATGAGGAGGAATGTGCCATCATGGCAGAGATGTATGCGAGCCTTGAGCGGGAGGCGTTCATGGAGTATTGGGAGATGACGGTAGAGGAAGGGGATGATGACCCCGGGCCATTTGAAGGGGTGCCACGCCGCGGGAAGCAGATGTATGCGGAAGGTGATACGGTTGTTAAAGACGAGAACTGATTTACGTCTACGCCGTCGACAAGGGCTTCTGGGATTTCTTTCCCCTCTATTTCCATTTTAATATTTAGAGCTGTGTCTTCACTTTCTTCACGAGCAGAAAATTGATATATGCATTTTATAACTTTGGAATCTGCGTTGTCGAGCTAGAAAATACAACATGTCTTGACATCCGCTGAGCTTCGAAAGAGATAAATCGTCAAATTAGAAAAGATAGAAACATATTTATAGTCGTCACGCTAACCAGATAGCTCCTTAATTTTACGCTTTTGCATCCGTTGATCGATATCCAGCGCCCCCCCTGGTACTCCAGCCAATGGAAAGTAGAAAAGAAAAGAGAAAGAAATAAACGAAGAAATGCAATCATATCGTCCCGAACTTTGCTAGAATATGTCCTTGCGTGTACTTTACCATTACGACTCCCTAACCCTTCGTCGACGCCAATTATTACTAGATAGTCATATTATAGCAATAAAATCTTCGCATCTGGCGTCCACACCCAGTCTCCTTCTTCTGGTCCCTTCGTTAGATTCCCCTTCGGACAACCCAATGTGATGACGCTGAGCGTCTTGGCTTGGATGTATATCGGGGCGTAGCGATTTTCGTCAGCCATGACGAAGAGGTTGACGAGGAGACGCTTGTCTTTCCTATCATTCCACTCGCTTACTGCCTCTTCCTGATCTGCAATTACATGAGAATCCCGGACGTGATCGGGGCCGGAATTGGGACGAGAACCGAAACTGTCCTCTATGGGACGTCCAGATGTGGGTGGAGCATGCACAGACGCATGTACAACAGCCTCTTCACACCACGGACCTTGGTAAGGATCTGAAGGCTGCCCCTCCGGTGCACAAGAGACTAAATCGAGGTGGCTGATGGGGCCGACGGTGAGTTGCTTGGGTACGACGCGCCCGATGGCTGTTGGGTTGTTTGCACCGACTTCGAGAAACATGAATACACCGTATTTGTAGGGTTCTTTCCACCTGTCCAAGATGCCGCGATGATCTGGCGGGATGATGATGATGTTGCCGGTGACATTGTTGAAAGGGAAGTGGTTGAGGCTGAGGGAGGCGTCGGTGATGTTGAATGATTGGGCTTCAGTTGTTATTTGAGAAATTGCAGTGAGGAATAGACCGGAAGCGGGGATGTTTGGGGAAGTAGGGCAGCTGAGGGATCCATTTTTGGAGGAGCGAAGATTCCTAAAGACGAGGAGTGGGATGAGGATGATGCAGAGGATGACGGCGGCGGCGAGAACGCGCAGGACAATGCGCCGTGCTGGAGAGAGCTTGTTTGGAGGAGGAGGAGGAGCAGGAGGAGCAGGCGTTGGAGGCGTGGTTCCGAGTAGGGGGGATTGCTCGTCCATTGGTAGGATGAAGTTGTGGTAACTTTCGTACTTGGTCTTCCGCTTGCTGGAGTATTTGCGCGGAAGTGGAGACGCCGAAGACGACGACGACGACGAAGAAGAAGAAGACGGGAAGAACTGGCGGATGAAAAGGGCGGGCGCCATTCACATGTGTTGATGTGTTGCTGCGTTGACGCGTTGTATGTGTTTGATTTTTGGATTGGGACTGGCGTCTGGCGTGCCGGGCGGACAGCCCCGCTCGACGGCTGGCCAGGGAAATTTGTATGGCTGGAAGGATGGATGTCGGAACGGCCTTGAATTCAATCGGACGAGTCAAAGCGGAGAGACGGACGGCGCTGATTGGAAGAGAGGACTTGGAAACTTTGGTGAATCAGGAAGCCAGTCCGAGAGGTTGAGAAGGAGGGAGAGCGATATATTTTTATATGCGCATGTCGCGATGTCGGCGTGAGTTTCTGGTGGAGCTTTTAAAGGAAATGAATGCAACGTTGTATAGACGGTGATAGAGAGAGAAAGCTAGAAAGCTAGTACTGCAGTCTTCTCTTCCTTTCAATTCCGCTGGGGAATCCAACTAGACTATCCTATCGGTCCGGGAGCAAAGGGGTGAAGGAGATACAGGATCAGGAGAACGAACGCTCCAATTAATGCTCGCCAGAGCAGGCAGCTGGGACTGTGATTACTGCGATATGTGATAACTGTTACTGCTGTCGTGTGGACAAATGCCCTTCTCCGGCGCGCTGGGCCGCCGTTTCAGGCATGCGAAAAGCTATCAGCTGTCTCTTTTTTGATGCACGGCGGACGGTTGCTGTCACACCGGACGCCCAGCCAATTACATCGTTCCGTCCATTCTTCTGCTATCGATAGCCGGGCGCTCACTTATTCCGTTGTCGCGGAAAGCCTCCTGTGGCGGGCGGGTGGTTACAGCGTTTGGCAGTGTAAACAACAGCAGTTTTAACGGTATAACTCTTGTTTATTACTTACTTACTACCTAGGTACCTAGATAGTTACTGACAGTTATAATTAATCTAAATGATGCCTGTCAAAAGCCCTGCTCCATTTTACCCGCTGATTTCTACTGCCAATCTTACTCGTGCTGCTACACTCGCTCCAACATCTCGCCTCGCCTCGACATCTGCCCAGAAAGTACCTCGGATCTCGCGAATCCTCGCCAACGCTCCTTCTCTTTCCGACACTCGACCCCTCTTAACCTCGATCTCTAACAGATCGATCCCCATCCAGAGGACATGCTGGGACGCAACGACACCGTCGTCCTCGTCGTCATCCTCCTTCTCCTCTTCTTCGCCCTCTGCGCCTGGTTAGCATTCTGGGCCCGCGGCCCCGTCACCATCTGGCTGTCCCGCAAGACCGAGACCGTCGTCGAGGATCCGGACGCTTAACTCAATGCTATCCTCTGTCGAATAATACAATCAATGCTCGTGAGTACACTTACCAATTTTTTTTTTTTTCCTCATATATACATATCCTTTGAGCGTTGTGGTCATTAGCAGCTGACAGTAGCGCCACTCTAGTCAGAAAACATCAACCCAAAATTTCTTCATCCAGCTTGAAATTCATCTTTGCTGCCGGTTGCTGTGCTCTGCGCATTCCCACATCGTTCTCGCGGAATGCCGCCTCGATAAATAGAAAACTACAAATATCAAAAAAAGAACACCCTGCGACGCCGAGCGTCGCAAGCTTCATACAAAAAACTTTATTAAACACAGTCCAGTCCGCGACTCTTCCATAAATACCAACCACCATACTTTGTCAAAAAACCCACCACCACAACCTTAATCCCGAGCTCACCAGAGCTACGCCACACCACCATGGCCGTGCGCACCTTCCTGCGTTACCTCCTCCTCACACCCCTCCAAGTCGCCATCTTTCTACTCATCTCCCTCCCCCTCGCTGTCCTCGCTGGAGCCACAACCTTCTTCTCCGTCATCTTCCTCTCCTCGCGCGTGCTCCTCGTCTACGTCGACCTTCTCTTCAGCGTCCTCTTTGCGTCTCCCTCTCCAGCTTCCACTCACAGTGCATCTGGCGGGAGCGTGCACACACACCCTCCTGGTATCAAACTCCGCGCACGGGCCCCACCGCTATCCATACCACGTAGCCCGCCCCGTGGCGGCGGCGGTAGCGGCGGCAACGGCAGCGGTGGAGGTGCAGGTGCAGGTGCAGGTGCCAGTGGCAATGGGAATTACCGCTCCTCTCCGTCGTATACTGCACCCTCGTCGCCAAATATCAGCAGGAAGAGACTATCAGCTGGTGGCTACGGTGGCAATGGAATGCAGATGCAGATGCAGATGCAGATGAGCGCTGTTAGTCCACCGTTGGTGATGAAGAGTGGGAAGAGCGGCAGCGGTGGTAGCGGTGTAGCCTATGGAGCGAAAAGCTCACCGAGCACGCCGTACGCTGCAACGCCACCGACGCTGTATGGACATGATGTTGGGAGGATGAGGAGCGGGCGGAGGGGTTCGTCCGCAGCGAGGATTACGGATGCGGTTGGGGAGGGTGATTACTTTTCTGGTATGGGAGGTGCGAGTGGGGTTGCCAATTGAATGATTGGTTTGATTTATTATGGATCTATTCATTATATATGTGTTTAGATGGTATTGTGGCTATTAATACCTTGGGATCATCTTTATTGTTTAGCGAATGCTTAATCAACTTGTTGGGAGGAATCGTTTTTGAGGGATACTTATGTATGTGTGTATATTATATGGTCAGGCCAGGTCATGTCATGTCATTTTTCTTTTTGCTCCTCGACATTTTGTGGGCGCGTATATGGCTATCTGATGTCGGGAATCGCGTGTCATGAATATAATTCCACTCTAGATTTAGTTTTAGTATATACGATGCCATTTGCAACTATCTTGGCTTGTCTAGTCCGGATCCGTAGATGATTAGCATTGCCAAAACGAGACGGGGTGGGACGGGACTCGCAGCTTGCATGTGCTAGCCGGATTGGCAGCTGCTTGTTTTGGTACTGGCTTCAACCTATGGCTAGGTTTAGTAAAACGTTGAAATCAGCCTGGATGCGAACAGGTAGGCTTGCGCTTGTGCTGGTATGCAATCTGTGTTTCAATGAAGCTTAGCTTGGAACCGAGTCTACGTATACCCCGTTGAACTATCGTAGTAGGAATGTGTATGTTTCGCCTAGAAGATTGATATATATCATGTGGAAGCGTGCGTCTAGTTTTTTGTACTAACGACTTGTGAATCAAATCTCTAGAGATATAGCCTAGTTTAAAGTTTGTGGGTGATGAAGATGCTGGGAACGTTGTGAGGCGGTCGTAGTTATTATCATGGCCCGATCGGGAGCCCTGTCCGTAAATACAACATATTGCTAACTCTCCCTTAGAGCCCTTTATCTATTTAGGTACGATACCGTCTTGAGTACATTGGATGCATATTATATTGCAGTAGGCTAATCTCTAATATTGTAATTATAATATTACGAAGGAGTGGTTTCAGACCGTAATCTCGAGGACCGTCGCGACCATATATTTTGATGTTATCAATTATATTTACATCCGCATTTGAAAATAGTCGATGGGCACCGATCATGTAGCTTCTACGTATATCTTTCGTTCGGGCGGAACCTGTCTGCTGCGCCTTATCCATGGTTAGAACGCTGTGCCAGTATGTAGATATGTAATCTTAATGCTTCCGTGCCGTGAAAAATTTAAAGCCGCGCATCTACCCCACTTTTAGACTTCTTTAAGTGTTAGTTTACGTCTTTAACTCACAATATTGCTACTTTTATAAAGTTGACCTTGTCTAAGGTCTGAAATTGGAAATGACATGTACATGTCTTCTGTATGTGCTGTTATATCCTATTTGAACACTTCAACTCGGTCGTGATACTTGCAATTATCAGCTTACTTGATTCCTCACACGGCCAGTCAGTCTGCATTCACGGGCTTGAGGTCTATAGCTACCTAGTCTCTTAGTCTCTCGGATATTCGCGTACAGTTACACAGACCCAGTTTTCGAGTTTTCGGATGTAGGGAAGGTTTCTGATCAACGTGAGACATCACGTGCGTAGGGTGACGAGGTCGACCGCGTATCGATAAAGTTCCATTAACGGTATCAAATAGGCGATATGTGTGTAACCTTTCGCCAAATGCGCCGGGTTGGCGTCCGTACCACTGTTACACGGAACCCGACTCTATCCCAACGTTCGTAGTTACGTGCGAAGAGAACGCGAACATCCCTAAGGCTGTAACTACAAAAAACTGAAAAAAGATCTTATCAGATTGAAACTTAGTGGATAAAGGCTACTAAAGCTGACTACTGGCCGGGAGACCCCGTTTTTCATAATGATTCTATAGATGCTCGCACGTATTGTCTTAAATATCTTAAATATACCGCTGATTTACGAGACAAATGCAGGCTTTTCTTTTGTAAAAAAGCCCGTGTCAGTCCACACCCATCTTCTGGCAAAGTAAGTACCTAGGTAATATCGACTGTCATAGTCTATATTACGATTTTATCAACTAGGCCGATAGGTGGCGAACATGGCCCCATGGATCTACAGGGAAAGCTAATAGCAAAGCTAAGTTGGAGCTAGTGAATGGTGAACGCGGAGTACTAGAGTGTATATTGAAAAGCCGAATGTAGAAAAAATTTCGTATACGAACCGCAACTAAGACCCACTATAATCTGATATAGTGGCGAAATCATGGTACGAGAGTCCCTCTATAGGCCGAGCTACAATATGTACATGTCTACCAACTTAAGCAGGTATCGATATTGAAACAGCAGAGATACAAATACGTGTGGTAGTAGTTGTGTTGCGCATGTCGTCGGACCATCGTGCTACAATTCTCTACTTTATTACTACATCCGGCGAACACTGACGTTGTGGACGGAGAAACTCGACGCATTGACGCACCGATGACCGACGGAGCACGGATGCAGACGGATATCAAGATTAGAAGTCGATGACACACCTTTCACCTTTCTCCGACTGACGTTCTGGATTGGCCGAGCGTAGAGATTTCAGGGGTCATCCGTCGTATTCTGCAGCCACCCGAGATGGAACTCAGATATTCAGCACGTCCAAGTCGCTAATGCTGGACGGTACCGGCTTCTACAAGGGCCAGAGACGACCCTATTCTCCTTCCGGCTCTCTTGAGTCCGGGCCTTCAGGTCTGACAAAGGCTATAGGATACATTCTATGACTTGCAGGACTGGAGCGAAGTAGTCCTCAAAATGTGGAACCAGCACAGGGTACAAAGCTAGATGGCCTCGTGCCCCAGGTGCAAGCTAAGAATCAGATGATATACATCATATTCGATGGCCCGACCTTGCAAATGCAGGTTCCTGGCGGAATCACACCCGTATTTGCCTTGCCTTTTGATCGAGGATCCGACGAGCTGGGAGACAACCTTTTGCAACGGATCAACCGCGACCCACAGACCTCGAGTCCCAGCCAGGCCGGGGCCAGATACAGTGTATTCTTTTTATAGACTTCTAGAAGTAACTTAGAAGTACTGAAAAACGCCATCCTGGCCCACGTGTGACCCACGTGTTTCAGGAATCGGAAGGATGGTCAGGTTGCATCGGGCGACTGGCAGGTCAACCTCCACATGTACCTGTCTGCTCCCAGGCTGGCCCTGGCACTTCCAGGTACCGCTTTCAACGCCATCGTTGTCAAACCGTATATGCAGGTCCGTAGACGCCGTTAATTCCTTCTTCCTGCGAACTAGGCTATTGATAAGATGCGCTTGCTTAGGCTATAACGTTGCACCTCGCAAATTCATGCGCTCTTATTCATGGCTTCGTCAACGTCGATGCCTAGAAACAAACAAGAAGGAGGGCCCCTGCAGTTGAAACTTTGGCATTTACAACATCGTGTCGACCCTAGGCCTGAAGAATAGATCTTCACTTCGGATACCATTCCAGAAAAGAATAGAGCAATCAAGGAACGGAGCTTGTCCCTTAGTATCCCTCGCCTGATAGCCGCATATGCAATGCGCGTCGAGTGGCCCGTATTTGCGACAGATATCTAACCTCATAAGACCAAAGTTCTCTCGCGTAGGTACTTCGAGAAAGTAGCAGTAACCACTCGACGTCTACCGTGCATGCGGGCTGAGAAGAACTTACATGCAAAGCCCACGTTTTCAGGCCGTTTAAGCCAGAACGTGGACGCGGGGCAGGTGTGATGACCCCACTATGCTGCATATAGCCAGAGATTGTCCATGTTCGTCAGCACCCTGGCAAGCTTTGTCCACCGTGACAGTTCACCATGCGCTCGAAGTGGGGGAGACCTTGGCTAGTCCTTCCAGCCTCTGCAGATCCTAGTTTCCTCATGGGCGAGCGTGCATATATGCATGCGGATGAAAATCACCAGGATCGAGACGAGTCTGCGAGGGGAGGAAAAATTTTTAAGCCGGAAACACTCTAAACTTATTGCAAACATCTGCAATATATCTACCTCGCGAAATGTCAGCAGTTGCGCTGGGCAAAATTGCACTAAACTCAAGCTCAAATGGGTCTAAATACCGAAGAACAATGGTATTGTGTGCGGGGGGTGTTTGCTCGATTGTTGCAAATATCACCAAGGCGTACCTGCTATCGGCCGTGCGGTGGAGAAGTACAAACATATATGCTGCATAACCCGTCAATCTCACGCATTTGCCGTCTGCCGCATGTTGGGAAAAATTTCCTGGAAATTGTCGAAATTCTGCAGACTCTGAGTGCCTCAAATATCGAGGCTGCAGGTCGTGATCCGAATCCCTGCCACCTCGTGGCCTTGGTGGATGGTGTGTTGCGACGCAGGAGGCTGGCCCACCCCGAAAACGACATCTTGCCTAAACCGGTCAAAGCGCGGAGAGGGCCCCTGTTAAAGCAAACATCAGTTTCCCGTCCCCATTTTTATCGTCGACCAACGAGCTTCTACAATCGACGAGATGACCAGGACATCTTTTAACCGCGACTGCCACGAGGGCCCAGGATCTAAAAATTCATGCGCCTTATCTGAGGGGAGGCAAACAGCGAGCGAGCTAACTCGACATGGGGCCCGCCAGGAAGAGACCTTCGATTCGAGTGCGGAGTTTGCGCAAAAGTCGATGGCTGCAAGCCCTCCCGGTCCATCCGAACAATCAGATGTGTCCCCTCAGCGTACCAGCAATCACTCAGTGCAGCGCGAAATTGGCATCTAGCTACCCTCATCTACATGTTATTTTCGTCCTGCCGGCCGTGCAGGCAGACGCAGTCCTTCACACCCAGGTTTATTCCCTGCATGTGTCATATGCACTCAGATCAGCGAAGGTTAGTGCGAAGATTAGGAATTTTGGGAATTTACATGTACATTTATCGCTAAGTCGACATTTACGCCAGGTACGTACCTCTGCACCTAAAAGTAGCCGTAGGCTATTTCCTGCTGCCGTCAAATCCTGTTGGGCAAACAGAACGAATAATTGGACCTCCCGCTCGTTAGCACCAGGCCGTCCCAAAAGCATGTCTTTCTATTCCGCAGTCGCCGTGGAAATCATCTCAAACTTGGGCGAATCTCCGCAACCTGCATGCCCTGATTCAGACGTGAGTCTTCGGGGCAAGTTTCACGGAATATGGGGGCTGAGTGAAGCCGGAGAGCCGATAGGCCTCGTAGATCCAGGCAGCGGGCGAAGCGGCTGGCAGCCGTCGTTTCTCACAACGAGTGCAACAAATCCAAATGCTGAATCGAAACGGCATAAACTTACAACTCGCTTATAGGACCGCACAGCCAAGGGTACCGAGAAGTGGTTGGTTTCCTTCCCCTCACGATCATGCATCCATGGCCCGAGCAGTGCCTGCCACGAGGTTGACACCCTAGTCGGCCGCCATATGCAAGTTGTGTTTGCGTAAAGTCCTTGGCAATCACCCCCCGGTCGTTTCTATGTATTCTGATATATGCCACACGAATATTATTACACATTGCGAATTGGAATGATGTCAAACTAGCCCCGCCATTGGTGCGCCCCCATGCACCTCCCAAAGGCACCATCAAGTCCGTCTAACGCAAGCTGATCGGTTCAAGTTTCGAAAATACGTTCTACGGCTCTGCATGGAAGGGAGTTTGAAACTTTCAGGTACCCCCCCGGGCAGACAATCAAGCTGCAACTTATCGATACTTCGACGAGGTATACACTGGCCCTATCAGATGCTAGCGGCTTATCGAGTGCGCGTTAGCGTTTCTCTGGGTACCAGGCCTTTCGTGATCAACAGCGCGGCCGACTCAGCTATATCTATGTCGCCATCTCCTCACTTTGGTTTCTGTTTTCCTTTCTCAGTCAGTCAACAAGATCACAAGAACCTCCAGCCTACAGCTATCCTTCCTCTGGGGTTCCTTCGCTCTCATTATTTCTTTTGCTCATAGCAAGTAATCTGTCTTTCCCTTTGCCTTTTACTTGACAATACAACCGAGCATCTTTCTCTTGTTCAAACGACAGATCTTTCAAGATGTCGGACAGCAACGTCACCCTCACCCCGGATGATGAGCAAACCCTCAACACCGCCTGCTTCTATCTCGCAGGCACTGCTGGCTCGCAATGGTGGAACAGACCCGCCAAGGACATTATCTACGCACTGTCGAAACTGGTCACTGAAAATCCAAATGCAACTGCCGCCGACCTCAAGCAGCTCACTGGCTGGAATGAGGCGAACTACGAGTTCATGAACGATAACTTCGCACCATGGAACGAGACCATGCCATTTTTCGAGACGGAGCTAGGTGTCATTGCTAACCCAAAGTCTGACAACTCGATCATCCCCATCTTTGTGGTCTTCACAGTCTTGACCACGACCGTTATGGGTTTGCGACTGTGGTCGCGCCTGTCCATCTTGGGCCGAGTTCAGTCTTTCGACTACATGGCAATCGTCTCCTACTTGTTGATCCTCGGCTGGTGTATCCTCTCTGTTCTCGAGAAGACCTCATCCGGCGAATGGGCATCATACTGCGACAGATCATACGTTCAAGCTACCAATGCTTTCAGAGCGTACTACTTGGGCATGACATTCTACCCACTTGCGGTGCTCTCAGTCAAATTCGCACTCCTGCTCTTCTACTACAGCCTCTCCACCTGGAAGCCAATGAGGATTGCGGTTTACGTTACTGCATTCGCCAGCTTTACCAACGCTATGTGCGCCTTGTTCATGTGGCTCTACCAGTGCAGCGTTCCAAATCTGTGGGACCACCTTGTCGACCCGAATGTGACTTGCCTTGTTATCCAGCGCAGAGAAATGGTTCTTAGCACCGGCGCCATCAACATCCTCACCGATGTGCTCATCTGGTATGTAAACCCACACACCACCGAATTTTTTATTTAGCCGCGCATTATTCTAATGACCCCACCTCTAGGCTTATCCCGCTCCCACTCGTCTGGAGACTCCAATTGTACCCTCGCGAGCGTATTCTGGCCGTTTTCACCTTCGGTCTTGGTGCCATCGCCTGGATTGCCTCCGTTGTTCGTTTGATCATGGTCAAGAAGTACCTCATCTACACCAACGGATCCACCACCTCCATCAACGCCTGGGCCATGTGAGTTTACACTCCCCACCACACCTAAAGCTTTTCGAGACATTCTCTCATCCCGTGAACACACTTGCTAATGACTATGATTCCTATAGGGTTGAACTCAACTTGGCTCTCATCTGCTCTTCAGCCCCAGCCCTGCGCGCTCTTATCATCAAGCACGCCCCCAAGACCCTTTCCTACGCTTACCCCAAGCCAGGAAGCTCCGGCTCCGATATCAACTCCAAGGTCAGCCGTGCAGAGAAGACCATTGTCATCTCTCAATCCGAAGAACGATCTCCTTCTCCAGACGAGAAGGTCTAAACACACCAACCCAAGAGCATTACCCTGGGGTGATGTCTGGTTTACGAGACAAGTACCAACGTGCTATTTTCTTTTCTTCTTCTAACTTTTACTTCTTTTGTGTTTATGTTATGAGAGTCCATATGGGGACGGGGCTACACTGAGCCAGGTTTCTGGGAAAGGCCGGCGTTCAGTTTTTTTTCTTTTACAGTACAGTATTATTGGAAAGGCGCTATTATTTGGGGACGTGGTTGGCAGTTGCAGAGATACCAAAGTACCATTGTGTTTTGCTTTTACTTTTTTTTATTTTTCCGCTTTGTGGTTTCCTTACCTCCGGCCGACTTGTAATCACCTACACCACTTTTTTTTTTTCACTTTACCGACATTCCTTCAGCTCGGCCGCCGCGAAGTTGACCTTGTCTTGGAGGTGCGGGCATACTTTTTTTTTGCACAATTTTTCAGAGTATCCTTGTATAAAAAGAAAAACAAATTCTTCAGCGTCGTCATATTTTTTTTTGGCTTCGATTTACACTATTGATCATTTTGTATTGAGAAAGAAGAATATTCCCACAATAGATTACATTTTGGTTGACACAAATTCGCATCACCTTCAGACTTCCATCCCGAGGCTAAATGATGACAGCTGTCCGGACGTTTTAATTGGTTGCGGTATTCTGCAATGCATCCGCACGAAGAAACAAAAAAAAAAAAAAAAAAAAAAAAGCCACCACACAGCTGGGAGAGCAAACACAATTGTCTTAAGAGGGATCACGATCCAGAGTATGGGAGTCAACCGCAGTCGCAACCTGCGTGACTTTTTCGCGAATGCAATGCAATGAGGGGAAGGCACCTTGGAACACGAACGCACCTACATATCAACCCCCAACAACCTACCGTCCAACCTACCGACCGAGCGACCTTCACAAGCGGCAGCTAGTTACTTGCTATCAAGTTCTGGTGGGAGGAGTTCATGTGACCGATCACGTTTACATTCCGGACCACCCCTCCTTCTCGACCTCGTACTCGATATGTACCTTCAACCTACGAAGTTCATGCATGCAGGCGCATCCCAATCGCACACACGTACAGATATGGGCATGTTCACCGACGTATTCGCCAGGTATCTTCGACGGGCGGTGGGTGGATAAATTAGGAAAACCGACCATCCCACATCTGCAAAAGCGGCACATGAAAAGAAAAAAAAAGGGAAGGTGAAGACAGCCATGGGAATCCTGATCTGAGCATGATCATCAGCTCGCTGGGAATCCCGTAAAGAGGGGTACTTTACCCTTCGTGGTCCCCGATGGGACGGGTGCCTGGATGGGGATTCGTCAGGTCAAGCTTCATGCTTCAAATCAAAGCCAGAAAACAAAAGGAAAAAAATCGTCTGGTCTTCCAGCAAAGGCTCGGGATCCACCCTGCTGACCGACTGCCGGAAGTCGTAAAGTCCCGCCAGGGATCGGGTAGCCAATCGCCTTCCGTAGATGGCTTTTCTCGAGCTCTCGCTTCCCAGCCTAAAGTTCAAGCCATCCATCAACTCGGAGCTGGTCGTAGGAAAAACGTGAGCTGCCCGCCTGGTCTGGGGCGGGACCTTTAGGTGGCGTTGCCTTAAGCTCCCTTTGAAACGCCCTAAAAGCGCCGTTCTTCGTTTTTTCTGGGTTTTTGGCGAGACAACAGGGTGGGTGGGGCTGCTATTGGACCGCTGGTCGCTGGCACTAGTCGAGTCAGGATTTGTTCTTTTTTTATGTGCACCTGCTTTCTTTTTCTTTTTCTTTTTCTTTTCTCTGCTTTCCTGTTCCGTTTCTCGTCTGGCGAGATTAGGTTTGTGCCTGACCGTCGGCCAAACTTGTTTGCTCTATTTTATTTCGCCTTCATTTTCGAAAATAGGCCAATCGCATTGAGGGTCGTGATACCGTGATGGAGTTTTGGAGGTGCAAGCGTCCAACCATCGGCACATCAGATCCCGAGCGTGGGCATAGCAGTTGACCGACGGGCGAGGGTGGATCGATCGAGACCTTTTCCACATTCCATTCTTTTCTTCCACCCACGGAAATCTATTTTTGTGATTTGTTGGGAGTTCGGGGCGGTCGCCCGGCTTTAGCTTTGCATATATCATGCAAAAGCGAGAATTGGATCGAGGCTGCATGTCGTCTACGCGACGACGGGCAGACGTTCACATTTGGATTTGCCTCACAGACAGCCAACGCCAAAACTGGCTAACCCAACCCAACGTTAACCCGGTTGCAATGGAAAAAAATTTGTGATTCAGCCAACGTTAACTGGCTGTTTATACATATGTCTCAAGCCTGCACGAGAAACATACATATACATACATAAGTACTTAACTGACATACGTCAAGCCAAGTATCGAACCAGCTCTTGTACATGTATGTACTTTCGCTTAAGAGAAAGAAATGCTCTCGCCGACTTTTCTCAGAATGTGAAGTCCAAGCGATGCAGCCAGCGGAGGTATCCCTCGATCGAGTAGTAATAAAACCCCAATTGGCGTCCTTATTGTCTCCGATCCTCGGAAAATATCAGATAGAGGGCAATATAGTGCACTTTATCTCCCGCACCGTGAGGTTTTACATACCGCCCAAGCCCCATGTTTCCTTCGCGGTAATGGGCTGAAGGAAATTTGAACCTTGTGTTTGCGAACTCGCAGCCTACCGTAATCTTTGCCGGGAGATGCCTACCCGGCTGTTCAGTTTTTGGCTGGCGAGGCTGGCGGGCAGGGCAAGGTTGCTTACGACACACTCACAGCATCAGCATGGATAGGAAAAGCATCCATTCTGGGATATGCATGGGCCTCGCTCAGGCTCAGGCTCTTGAACAACAGCCCTCATGCTGGCCACAATGCAGTTGACGCAATTGGCTCGCTCCAGGTTACATGCTTAAGGAGCTTTGTCCCTCCCTGCCGTGCCACAATAGCTAAAGGTGTATTTGCAACTAACTCTCCCTCACCGCTCTGATGTTTGTCGTTGGAGAGGTGGGCAATTGAACCGCTCGGGCCCGCAGCAGCGCATCTCATTGATCTAGAAATATATGGACTCCGTTTAGCGATCGAACTAGAGTTGCGTTAGAGTAGTGTGAGAAAACACTTAGTACGTTTGGTATATGCAATGTAATGACCCGCGTAATGCAATGGGCGGTAGGCGAGACAGTTGCTCTCTGACCGTTAATTATAATTGGAGAAAACTGGATCGAAAGAGGGTCGATATTTTGCATGCATTTGAAATGCAATGCTGGGCGGGACGGCAGGGCTTCCAAGCCGCTTCGGTTGCTGCTGTGATTCGACTCGTCTCGACGTTGGGCGGGTCACAAGTTTGCTCGGTCGTAAAGAGTTAGCTAACGTTATAGAATTTGTATTGCAGGAGAGAGCAGTGCAGTGGAAAATTAGGCATTTTGCACCGCCGTTGTATTCTCATGAACGGTGTAGGAGCGATGGGTTGACGCCCTTCCTTCGCCTCAGCGTTAATTTTTGGCAACGGTGACAGGCTCCTCCAAAGGAGGACTGCGAAGGGGGCAAGGCAGGCTCACTTCGGTGTTCGTAAAAGTCAACTTTTGTAATACTAAAATATTTCTACACTGCGTTACTATCCCTTTTGAAAAACCTGCAGAGCACTTCTTCAATATAGACTCCGAGATATCATTTCTAACCTGAGGACATCGAGCCAAGTTCAATACACTAAATATCGTATTTCGCCATTTGAAGGAGAGGGTAGATAGGGCGATACTGCAGGTATGTTTCAACATAACCACGAGCTTTAAGAGTAGAATTTGGTTGCTAACTATCTTTGAAGTCGTCGGCATGGAAGACAGTCTATAATTTACAAAACTGCTACCTCAACTCGTCTTGCACTTTTGAATACCCATTACTTGTACATGGTGTGCATAGATCTGACGATTTTAATAATTAATCCACGAACTTCGTAGAGTCTAGATCATAATCACCTTCCGCAGAACGCCATCGATGTCTCGTCAACGCCGCCTAAACATATTTTTCCTACGTAAAGAATCGTCGCAGGCCACCCGGTTGAGTTTGGGAAATGGGTTGGAGCACAATACCTTCTTCCCCGCGGTCATGATTACTCTTTGACTTAAAAGCCGGAAACTCGATGTAAGAATTCGTCCGGCCTTCCCCCAGTTGCTAATCACTATACCAGAGTTTAAACAGTACGATCGATACCTGTTCGTTTAGTAGAGCCCCATCTAGAGGGCCAGTCGAGAAACTCTTCGAGCCAGCCGATCGCAAATCATCAGAGGCAGCATTCTGTTGTCAGCTAGTGGTTTGTAGGCAATGTGGCATTTTTGCAGCGTGTAGCATATCGATATCGGGCTATAAGCATATGCGCATGTTCATGTTTCTACCGTTTTTCGTCTTGCAAATTCGTGTGCATAACTGGTAACATGTTTTGAGCCCATGGGGCCTACGCAAGTTAACCTTTTGGCATATAATTCTAATTGCCGGCTTGAGACCTTTACTGACTTCGTAGACTTGGTATCCTTTCAGTATCCACCCGGGATCTCCTTTTTATCCCATTTCGAGCGCCTTCGTAACTTCTACTTTTTCGTTTACAGGATTTCTTGCAACAATTAATCTTTATACTACTTCGATGTATGTACATATATCTCTGGATGTTGGAATTACTTAGTAGTGGAGTTCTTGTCTCGTGGTAGACTCCCGGAAAGGATGAAAGAGAGATGAATATTTACCGTCTGCCAGATATCATGTCCCAGTCCCTTTCCGATTGTTTCTATCGTCAACATTGCCAAAATTTGCAATTTTAACTCTTCTTAACGATGCCTCTAGTTCGTCAAGCGTTCTGAAACGACGGCCTTCGGTATTACGACAGAGTAGGGACTGCGCATCGGTTCCACTACGGCTCCACCTCGTAAAGTATCTTTTGATAGCGTTCCCTCCCGGTTTGGTATTTGCAACACCGGAAGAAATCTCCTCAGGGGTATGAGGACCGCCTGTATACGAAGTCTTCTCGGAATTCTCAACCTTTATTTTGCCATGAGGGTCACTTGAAGAGAAAAGGTTCTCTGTGTAGAGAGCACCGACCGAGGCAGACTTCTCCACGGTATCGAAGGGCCCGCCACATTCCGAGTTCTCATGATAGGTTTCGGGGTACGCCTTTTTCAGCACTGTTTCTTGTTTCGCTGACGCATTATTCCCTTGTGATGAAGATTTACTGCCTGACAGGGCTATAGTTTTTGAACCGATATTGAGATTCTGATCAGGCCCCGACCCAGTAAGCTGAGCAAGGTTTTTAACCTTGCTGAAATCGCCATAGATTTCTGTCTCCGGCTCTTCAAGATTCGAAAAACTGCCCCCCTGCAGCAGCATATTCTTCAGCCGTCAACGGCCTGTAAGGAACCGGACGACCTGTTACACGAGTGTAGTCTCGTGCATTTAGAATCTGGATATTGAAAGCTAGAATATTTTCTTTATCCCAATCTTCAGACTTCAGCTGATCCTTCACGATCGATTGTTTGATTTTGCCCCCAGCTGCAAGGCCGAACTCAGGGCCATTATCTGGACGGATAGATTCGCGAGCGCCGCCGCCTCTAAGGTGACCTACTGTAGCGATTCGGTCCTATATCACATCATATAAATTAGCCATTATATCTTGTATTAGCTGGGGCCTGCTCCACAAAAGCTTGGATTTACATTTGCTTTGATGCCGCATTCCAGTAGGCCTATCTCAACGCCGAACCGTTAATTCAAAATCTAGACTTTTAGTCCGAGTAATTCCAAGCAATTTTATACCCGGGCTGTCGAAGAAAATCATAAAGTGAAGCCCAACCTCCCGGAAGCACGAAACTTACTTTTCTCGTCTGCTTGCTGCTTGCCATTAAATATGACCCTCTGTATTTGATGCGGAACCCAGTATTCGGCATCGATCTTCTCTTTAACGTCTTTGATTGTCCAGCCCGATCCAACTCTCATCTGAACATCGGAATGTTCGACACGTGAAGTACGAAATCCAATCCATATCCGTATCTCAAACTCCGTCTTAGGCCACTGAAGTAAATCACTGTTAGAACCTTGAGGCACAGGAGTCTTCAAGATAACCAACCCATGAGAGTCATGCCACTTACTTCAGTCCGGGGATACGGACGCCTTCCCTTGATTATCTCAAATTGAATCCCCCCGACATCCTCCGCACCGGTGATCTGACCTTCAATAGTGTAGCCTTTTCCCAGCGGTTGAGCAACGAATTGTCTGACAAGGCCCCTCCCAATTGCGATGCCATCGAGCCACTCCTGGCCCGGTACGATAACGTAATCCTGGATGGATTCACCTTTCGCGATTGAATTTCGCCGGCGCAGGGTGGTGGCAAAGTTCTCATTCTCGGGCTCGCCGCTGATCACGTTGACTCCGCCGGCGAGTATCTTGATGGCATAGTAAAACCCAGGTGCCCCATAGGATTCAAAATTAATCCACATAGCTTCATTATCTGCAATGATATGTTTATATGAGAAAAATGCGAGGCTTAAGGATCTGGAACTATGAGAGGTTTTCTCTGAATTGTAGATGTTTGTTTAAGACAGCTGGAATCGATTCTAATGCACACAATGCAATGATATAGAATCACTGATGAAACGGCGATGAAGAATCGGCAATTGGATATATACCAAGGATCGAGGAATCCAAAATGTCTTCCATTTCCTGCGGTGAGAGATCTAGGATCACGCAATTGCATTGTATACATGCTGTAACAAGGCTTTTTACTCTCAGGATGTCTCGGAAACAATCTCGGGTTACGTTTAGGAGATAATCGATTCAATATCAACGTTGCTGTTTCACAAAAAACGTACCGTGCATTGGCAGAAGGACACCGCCTTTCGCCAACATGGAATCTGGAAGCGTCTCCGCGACAAGACCCACGTTGGTCAGCCATAGTTTCCCCAGATCTGGTGGCAAGTTGAATGTCTGATCGTTGTCTGGTACCCGAATGGTTCGGCGAAACGTTATTTCAAGGCTATTGTCGACCTCGATTGAATCGCCTAGGCAAAGCTTAACTGGAAAAGGCTTCCGCCCAGCGTATGGGTTTACATCTTCCTCCGCCGCGGTATCGGTCGTCGTCGACGACTGCGCAGCCACGGGGACCCTACTCGAGCTCGCCCGGGAATTGAAAGCCATCTTAAAAATAGCCCTCGGCGCCCAATGCAATGCAGGAGTTGTTACTGGATCGTCCAAAGAAAGAGGTATTTTAAGGGTGGTAACACAACAGAACTAACAGTATGAAATAGAATATGTCTAAGATCATGTTGTTAGAGGCGGGGTAGTCTAAGATAATTTCCAGCTGGCTTTGTTGGAAATAAGGCTGCGAGGCTGCTGCTGCCGGGTTTCGTGGTGCTGCCAAGCAAAAAGCCCACCGGGAAAGCCACTTTTTGCCAGCCCTATGCAGGCCAAGCTGAGGCCGTGCAGTTCTCGAAGAAGCATTTCTTTCCTTTGTAGACACTAGGGGTAGGCAGGCTATGCTATGCTGTGGGAGGAGTTTGTGACCAGATGTCTGGGAACAGAACTTCTCGAGCTCTCTCGAGCTCCAAGTTAGAAAGCCGGGGTAATCAGACAACAAAAGTTACAATTGTTGCATTTTTGCTACATTTTGATTTTCTATCGTCCTTCTGTGGGGCCTTATTATCCCCATATTGACGCCACACGTATCGTATAGGTTCTGTGCATTTGCCATATCACGTCAAAGCGGAGGGAGGGGTCCAAGCTCCAACTCGTATTCCAGTTGAGCTTAATCGCACATTTTTTTTAAGAAATTCGACCTTGAGATGTCACGCCAGTATTCATTAAATCGGTATATCTACATTCTCAAACATCGATTCCAGAGCAGATACTTTCCCTTCTCCACTCACTCACTCACTCACTCACTCACTCATTTCTTTCTTTTCACAGAATCCTTTCCTGCAATCCTCTCAGACAGGGGCCGGTATCGGCGCCGTAATATGTCGGACGGATATATGAGTTTTGTGGCGACTTGATAACGCGATTATATGAAACATCATATAAGTCCGTATAGCACAGGGTATATTCGATGAAGGGCCCTCCCCCCATTAATTATTTGTCTCACAGTATAATAAACCAGCCGGCCAGCCATCCTGTCGGCCCGTTTAGCTTAACTTAGTCCAATGTGCAATATCAGTCAAAGCTAAGGTTAACTAGTAACTGTTGTGAGTCCACAGGCCTAACGGCGCTTACCCATCCAGCCACCACCATGACTGTCACCGTCACCTCGGTCAGCCGGTCGGCCAATCGGTCCAATCGACTCACCTGGCTCACCTTGCACGAATCCTTCAGCTGTAACAGGCGATGGTGGTACCAGTGTGCATCAATATACCACTGGTTTTAAGTTGAGTGGTCCACTGCACTGCACTGCACTGCACCACTATAGCATAAAGATATAACTACACGCCGGACCGGCACCGCTATATGCATGCATGTCTGCATGCATGTAAGAGGGTCGCGTCGCAAGTGCTGCAGGGGAGGAACCGAGTCCGTATGGTTATAGTAACAGCTCTATAGCCTGGCGCAATATAGCGCAGTCTAGTGCGATATAGTATAGTCCTTCGAATAGCGCCAGAAAGGCTTGCACTTGACAGGATCTATGCGGGGAGCCTTGCAGCGATGTTATCAGCTCGTTATCGTCACGACCACAAATCATATAGTCCCCACTACGTTGCGTTAGCGCGCGCTGCGGTTTTTGCAGTTGCCAACAGTTAACATCTATCAGTGCTGGGAATGACTGTGGGGCAGCTGGCTGGCAGTGATATAGTTTCTCTAGTTGCGAGGGCCCGAGGGGCGCCCGCCCCATTGCCTTGTCTGTTTGGAGCTGCTAGGCTACTACCGATAAAGAGCGTTAACGGATTAGGCGGAAAAAGATAGCGACAGCATACTAGCGACTTTTAGGAAGTAATTCAGGTGGACTATGTGGCTGTAGCGTAGCATCCGCATGCCTTACGACCAAGTCCGTGAATCTCAGCGCTGACTGGTCTAAAGATTTTCGAATTTTCTACGCGTTTTGCGAACTGGAAAGCTGAGTGAGTAAGCCATTAGTTCATTGGACTGCGGGTTAGCATTATTGCGATTAGCCTTGAAACCAGGCGCTGGAGGCAGGGGTCTACAATGTGCAGCTACATTGACACTTGCATACGCTGCAGCAACCCCCGCCTTAGCTAGTTCCCGCAATGTTCATTCCTCTGGTTAGGGCTTCGATAAAGATGCGAACGCGGACTAGAATCCGCCTAGTAAAGGTCACTCTTGTTAGGAAACAAAAGAAAAAAACTTTTGTTAAAAAAGGAAACCTAAGACTCAACGGCTCAGAAAAGGTTGACTCAGCTAAGCATAGAACGCAAAGGAGTCGTAGTATAGCCAACAACTCGGTCAAGAATACCTCGCATTTCTCCGGGCATCACGCAAGTACTCACTCGTCGTCAGCTCGAAGCTTCAAGTTTTAGCCAGGAGAGGCGAGTTGTTTAGTATTGAAATTGTACCGCCTTTTCTCGGACATGTACGAGAGGGGGGGAGGCTTGCTTGCTCGCTCGAGAATTCCAAAACTCTTCATGATCATCTGCCAGTATGCATGAAATTGTCGAAGAGAGGGGAATGAATGCAATCGACCGATGCGACCCAAGGCTCGAGTCACCGATTGTAGTGCAAAGACGGGGCGGGAAAGCCGCCTTGAATCGAGTCGAAGGCTTTACGGCACGTAGGCATACACTTGCCTACTCCAAGGTCGCAAGCGCCGGTCGGGTTACGCCTCCTCACATGAGCCCGCACTTTTCGTGTCCGAGCATAATTTCAGTAGAGACCACATGACGATAATCAAGTAGCCAACGGTCATAATCAATATAATGTACATCTAGCAACGCGCCCTAGTTGATAAACTGGTCCCCTTGCTTGTTCCTTCAGAGGCTGTGGTGCACGAACCAGTATTTAATTTTTTCTACTCCTTGAACTTGTAAAGGATCAGACGAATAGAATACACCCCTCCGTCGGTTAATTTACCGCGATCGATCGATCGATCTATTGATATAATTATATCTGCAGTGGCGAAGGGATGAGTCCGTGAATGAATTTTCAGCTGTTAGTGAGGTCATAAGGTCAGATTCTTTCTTTTCTCTTTTTCCTTCCCGTGGCTTTTTCTTTTTTGGCGTTTCGACGTTCCTGCTTCATGAAACAAAAATACTCCGCATACCGTGCCGTGCGGTATTCCGTCCTGGCGTTTGTAACTTCGGTCTATGCTTGCGTGTCTACGATGCATGTATTGACGCCCATACAGACAGACTTGTATAGTTGGCCGGTTTTGTTAGAATTCACATTCCATCGCACCGGAAAAATCAAATTCCGCCGACCAGTGTCTGATCGACGGTTCAAACCGTCAATGCATGCATGCAGCATAAGCACCTGTCATACACTGGAGAATTGACATCCCTCAGCGGAGGGCCTGGCTTGGCTAGACACGCCTGACTCTGTCATCGGCGTAGCCGATGTATTTATATATAAGTATATATATGCACGGTCCAATGTGCACATGCGGTGTAACGTGCAGCTTGTAACATAAAGGATAGGCGCGAGGTCGGATCGAGTCACCAACCGATCTAGCTTGCTTGCTATCTTGCCGTAACTAAAAACACGCATGGAAAAATAAAAATAAAAAGACATCAGCAGGATATGTTTTGAAACGACACGGTAGGACGGAGTTAAAGAGAGAAAGAAAGACAGAAAGAAAGAAAGGGCGGCTGCAGCATCCAGCTGGATTGATGAAAGTGGCTCAAGCTCAGCTTGGATTACTAGATTGATTGGTACTAGATCTCGGGTTGGAATTCCATCCTATGCTGGTCGTCCTGGCCAACTGAAACGAATATCGCGTCCCTTGCTTTGACGCATCGAGGATAGGGAGCGAAATGTGGCCTATACTTCGCTCGAGATACCGTTCAAACGCTTTGACAGATTTTAACCAAGTTGTTTGGATCACGAGGGACGCGATCGGTTGATTCCTTGCAGCAGCAGTAACAGTAGCAATTGCTTACTTAGTTACCCTTGCAGTTAGCAGATGTGACAGCGATGCGCATAAACGAGGGAGGTTTGGACGAAATGGGTCTAAGTTTTCAAAGTAAGGAATGCTAGCTAGCTGGTGCATAAGAGAATTACGAAGCAAGGGGCGCAATATCATGTTCTGGTTTGCCGGGTCGTTGTATCAAATGAGGCAGTGGGATTTGAAAGTTAATAGATAAGCGGCCTGCAGCCGACGCTGGAATGCGAATGGAGGATCCAGGAAGCGTTAGGCAGTTAGCAGCCTTTAGCTTAGGAACAGCGGTTCTTTGACGAAGGGGCAGGCACGTAGCTACGTAGGACGTCGGAGATCGCATCGACAATGAGCAATTGTGCACAATATGTGTGTTGTTCAGCGTTGGAACGCACGGCCTTGGCGTTTCTACGTTTAAATTTAATCGACAGCGAAATAAAAGCCCGATATTGCGGTAGCGAGCATCTCCGAGAGTCATCCTGCCACTGCCCGTCGCTGCCTGCCACTGCCCAAGTCTGTGAGTGAGTACACGGCTATTGCCATGCGTACGCATACGGACCTCGTGATCGAGCGCTCAGCCGGGTGCTCGCACGTTTAGCGCGGGGCGGTCGTCGGCGAGCTGAGGTGCACTGGGCAGCGGTGCAGTGCTGTACGATGCAGCAGACTTGCCAAGGCTCGCGACAATCTCGACAGCTCGCGACCTTACTTTGTGTGTAACGGCCCAGGCCAGAATAGGGCAAAATGGCTGCCTGGACCATTCCATTCGAGCCAAGTCCAAGCATCGGAATCGGGAGCAGCGAGTACGAGTTTGTCTCTCACATGTCTCTTGGGCGGGGGAGCGGTTTTTTTTCGCTGTTCGCGGCGGTTAGTGCTCAACTGAGGGTCCGCGGAATCCGCACTGAGGATCTGCAGGCAAGCCCTATTTCCCATTCCAATGCAGTTAACCCAATTCGAATTCTGGGAGGGAGACAAGTATGCAATGGGTGTCTTCTGTTCTGTTCTGCAGGCACGGCACCCACCCGTCCTTCCAACAAGGAGACGAACGTCGGCGGTAGCTAGATGCAGTCGAGTGAGCGTCTGTCTTTGTGTGACTCCATCAACCGATCGCGATCCTGCCTCAAACGCCAAGCCACATTTCGATTCGCCCTGATCTGGAGAGAGTTAGAAAGATCCTGTTGCGGATGAAGCTGGAACCGCACGCCTACAGACGAGCTCGCGTGCATGCACATCTAGATGTCAAGCAAAGCAAAGCAAATCAAAGCACGCAAGTGCAAGTAAGCAAGCAAAGTAGCCCCTCACAGCCAGCAGACACATATTATCGGTGCACCGTGCAGCTGTGCTGTGTATTATTCTGCAGGGGGGGTATTCTGATGCACTCGCATTGATTGTATGTGCTCCGATTCAGCACAGATCAGCGTGGGCTTGGCTGGGTGAGGAATTGGAGATTTCGTGGTCTTGAAATTAATGGAGCGAAGATAAACGGACCTTGCTTCTAGTTTCCGCTAAAAGCCGTATGGGCCAGAACAGCCTCCCAACAGGCTCCCAATCTGATAGTAGTAGCAGTGGCGGCAGTGGTCGTGGTAGTGGTAGTGGTATCTCCTTGAGGGAAGGGCTGCTATTCTCTACTCGGCCCGTAGCTTACCAAATCAGTGAGCGCCTGGACGTGTGGATTAGGAACGGCTCGGGCAGGATCCTATAGCAGCTGGGGTCTGAGCATGCCATTTTCTTTTTCTTCCTTTTCTTTTTCTTTTTCTTTTTTTTGTTCTTGTCTCTGTCTGTGGATGGGTCATATCCTCCATCCGTAAGGATGCGGCGAATGTGTGAATATAAAACCATCTGCGTCTCCACGTATGCTCGGAATAGCGTTCTGGATGCTGTGAACTACACACGCACACCACTTAATACATACTTACCTAATCTGTAGTCTATCTTGGCTCTTCGTATACGCCTTGCCATACCAACCGAGCAGCTATACCGTATATATACAGACCCTCTAGTATATATATATATATATCTACAGTACCCAGTAGATGCAACCGTATCAACCCAAAGAGACTACCACCACCACCACACCACTACTGAATATACTCCCCTAGCCACCGATCTTCACCTGCGCTATAAAGCCTAGCGCATCTGCCGACATCGAGCATCTACCACTTTCTCATTTCATTACTATCTATTATATCATCGGCAAGCAAGGAACCAAACGCCATTCCCGCCCGGATCGAACTTGGAACGGCCAATCGAGCTTTCAGCCAACGTCCTCCGCAACACGCCGCCCGCCACCACCATCTTCAAACCCGCCGACCCGCCCAGCGCCCAGCTCGCCAGATCAAACACCAAAACTTGCGATTGCTGCACCGCTGCACCACTGCTTAAAGGAGCATAGCCCCCCCAGCCAAACAGGCCAGGTAAGAAGCAGCTCCCCCTACTCGTGCATTACACAACCATTCATTCATTCTCCGGGGCCAGAAAATCAATTCCCATGTTTGATATAACCGGATTGTTAACATCCTGCATAGCTTAGCTCTTCCCCCCTCGGTTACTCTGCCAAGCTCTGACGTCGGCACCACGATCTCCAAATTACCCATATATATATTATACCCAGCTCTGCTCCCTGGCTTGCACTTGTTCTGCAGCCCACATTCGTCCGAACACCGATTTCCAGACATCCCACCGATTCCTCTTCAGACCCTCCCTGTCTCTGTGGTTTTTTGTCCCTCACTGCTACCAAGAGAACATTTATATAACTCCCTCCTCAAGATCGCGATCTATCGATCTCTATAACAATATCCACCCTTACTATACTATCATCCTACCTGGGAACCGAAATCCTCCAAGACCAGAATCAAGAAAAAAACCCGACCAAACCAGATCAAAGCCCCCTGCGCGAGTGAGCTAGCTCTCACCGCAAACCAGTTCCCCATACCAATACACAAGATGCTGCATTCCGAGACAACGCACGAACCACCAAGATACGAGCGAGACGCTCACGTCGTCCAGACAATGCAGAGAGCACTAGAAGGTAAAGCACTACATCCCTCATTCACTCATGCATCCTATAATGAAAACATGTCATCTAACATCTACTCCCTCACTCAGTTCTCTGTCTCGAATGGAACATACCATCTCCTAAATACAAGTACAGCCGACGGGCGAGCCTCGGCCAGTACCGTCACTACATATCTGGCCTACATGCCACAGTAACCGTCAACGAGATCGAGTACTCGTCGCCGCTGGCCAGCACAGACTGGCACCCGGGCTGGGGCTCCTCCAATGATGCTCGGGAGGCCGTTGCGGGCGAAGTTCTAAGAGTACTCGGCGTCATACAAGATGAGTCTGAATATGACGAGTAGATGAAGAACTTCACCATCGTTTGGATCACCGTACAAAACATACTTCATGGAGCCTGCCGGGCTGCGGCTTTCATGAACGCATCCTCTTCTACTTCACATTCCTCGATTTTGTATACCACTTTCCATCTTCTTTTCTTCAAGAAACCGGCTTTTTTTTTTTAGCATACTACAAAATTCTTTTGATTTGAGTTCTTCATATCCTGTACATCAGCGATGGAATAGCGGGCGTCCTTTGGCATCGGTGGCTTGAGTGAGATTTTTTAACATCTCCTTCTTCTTTTGTTTTACTATTTGGTATCTTCTTTCCTTCCCTGGTCGATACATGTCTTCTCTCAAAAGAAAAAAATCAAGAAGGTGGGGGAGCAACGGCGTTGTGCACAGATCGAATCAGCATCGATCGATCATTTTCATGTACTATAGCATCACTACTATCGGAAGCATAATATATACTGGGTATATCATACATACATACATACATACATACATACATACATACACTCGCAAATTTTTTACTCTTTCTAGTAATCTCATAGCTCATAGATCCGCTCCCTTCTAGAATCAGGGCGGACGCCGGCGTGGCAGACGGAGATGTGATGCACTTGCATTTGCATTCGCATGGCGGACAACGCAGCACAGCGCAGACCCTGCAGACGCGAGATGCTCGTTCCATTTCATCAGTTTGACGTCATTTAATTACATTACCTTACAATTTGGCGCACCCCACGTCGATACCCCAATTATAGCCAAAAGACCAACTGCATACGCCAGCTACCACCCACGCCTCGATGATCCCTCCCAAACGCCAGTAGCCTAAATTGAAAAAATAGAAAAATAGAAAAAAACTCTTCTTCCCTGAAACGAGCGAAATAAGCCAACCTGAAATCTATGGCAGACTCCTCGCCCGCCCCAGCGACCCTCGACGACGCTCTGTGGAGCCTTGGCGTCCACGATGCCCACTGCCACCCTACCGACACCATGGCCGTCGTGCCTGAGATCCCAAACCGACGCATGCGCACGCTAACCATCATGGCGACCCGCGCGGCCGACCAGGAGCTCGTCGCGCAGGTAGCCCGTTCCTATGGCGTCGACCGTGACCGGACATCCGCCGACGAGGCCGCAAATGGCACTACCACGCAGCCGTGCCGCGTCGTTCCGTCCTTCGGTTGGCACCCGTGGTTCAGTCACCTCCTGCTAGACGATATGAAACCCGGCATCGGCTCGCTGCCTTCGAAAACAGAGCACTACGCCTCCGTCCTTCTGAGCGAGCCGACGGCCGAGTTTATCGCTGCTTTGCCGGATCCCAAGCCGTTGTCCGAGTTTATCGCTGAGACCCGTCGATATCTCCAGGAATTCCCCTCCGCTCTCGTCGGCGAGGTCGGCATCGACCGTACCTTCCGGTTACCTTACCCCGATGCCACTACCGCTACCGCTACCGATGCTGCTACGGCAGCTACCGACGGCAAGCGTCTCAGTCCGTACAAAGTAAGCATCGACCACCAACGGCGGGTGCTGGAAGAACAGCTCCGGCTGGCCGGTGAGATGCATCGTGCGGCAAGCGTGCACGGGGTCGGCGCCCACGGTATCCTCTACGACAGTTTCGCGGCGCTGTTCAAGGGTTATGAAAAGCCCGTACGGTCGAAACGGACGCAGAAGCGGGGGCCGTACGACTTTGAAGGCGATGAAGAATCGGAAGACGATGCTGCGGAAAGTAGCTTTAAGCCGTTCCCGCCGCGGGTGTGTCTGCATTCGTTTTCCGCGCCGCCGGACTTTCTGAAGACTTGGCTGGCGGCAAAGATACCCGCTGTTGTGTACTTTAGTTTCTCGCAAGCGATCAACGTCGGGTATGGGTATGAGAAGTTTGCGGAGATTCTAAAGCTCGTGCCGCAGGATAAGTTGCTGGTGGAGAGCGATTTACATGTTGCCTCTGTGCAGATGGAGCATGATCTGGCGGCGATTATTCGGCGGGTGGCCGAGGAGAAGGAGTGGGGGCTTGAAAAGACGGTGAAGCAGGTCGGCGCGAACTGGGAGAAGTTCGTCTATGGTAAGAGCGTTGCTGTGTGAGGTGTCGGACGACGGTCGATATACGGTATAGTATGGTATGGTATGATATTATGAAGCATGCATAAGGTTTGTATCATTGCGATTGTTTGAATGTTCGTGAATTCGTTATGTCGTCACTTTCGTTATCAGCTGCATATATGTTGGGATACAAGACCATCCGAAAGACTCCATACGTGATACCCCATCCCCCCAGCCATCCACACACTGTACATTTGTGTATATTCCAATTGAAAAAAGTGAAGGAAAGAAGGAAAAGCATAGAAATATGAGTATACATCAAGCAAAAGGCTAACCGGTTTCCCACACTAACTTGTTTTTATCTCTTGAACCTCAAAACTCCGGAAAATGCAAATCCGCTTGCGTCGAACAAGAACTGCTAAAGATAAATCAACGAGACGTTGCTGAAGGAAGAGCAAAAAGTCATAGAAATAAGATGAACCAAAACCCAAGGAAAAGTTAACGGTCTATTCAGCAGGTGGCTCCTCCACCGCAGGAGCTTCCTCCCCGCCGCCACCGCCTTCACCACCTCCTCCTCCTTCCTCGGCAGCGGCCTTCTCCTTCTCGCTCGCTTCCTTCGCCTTGCGTCTCTCGGCCTCTCGCTGGTGCTCTCGCGCAGCAATGTACCGCACCCACCCGAAGAAGAATATGGCGACGACAATGCCGGCTATCGACAGCCCGACAGCCATCCCAACCGACTGAGCCTGCGTGGGTCCAAGGTCTCGCTTGAATAAGCGTTCGGCAACGCGCAGCAGCGAGAGGTCGGAAGCACGGTGGAAGATGCTGCTGCTACTACTTGTCGCAAGGACATCTCGGGCTTCGTGGGCGCTAGGTCCGGCTCCGGAGTGTATTTGTACGAGGCTGAGTGGTAGAGGGGCCATTGTGACGGTTTCTTTGCTGGGCCGGCAGGCTGCAGCGGGGCGGGAGGGCAGACGAGCAAGCTATAAGCGAAGCGAGACAGGATGTAGCCGTTACGGCGTTGAGAACCGATCAATTGACCGACGGTGACCGGTTGTCGCCTTGAGCGGAGACGGAATATAAGGACGTATTTGTATATTCCCTCGTTCTGGGAACTTCTTTGTGTCCTAGGTAAGGTACGGTGATTTCTCTCTCGAGCCGTGCGGCCTGGCTGCCTCGAGGCAGAGTACTGCTTGCGCTGGTAGGTCAGAAAATCGAAGTCGAGCATTCGAAGCGAACGAATGATAGGAAACGATCAATCAGATCGCGGTACGGAGCGCTCCTGGCTGCTTACCTTTATGGCCGATTGGACCCTCCCTCTGTCAGTCTGTTGGTCAGCCTCTCTGAGAGCAATCGATCCGGCGTCGGTTGATGGTCCGGGGGCTAGCAGGCTTCACCTAGCTAAGCTATATCTCGTCCGGCCGCCTGGGTCTTGTAATCTACCGTAGTGGTTTAAGCTGAGCAGCTGTGAGAAATGCAAGAGTAGACTCCATCGGCAGCCCACATCCTTTTAAACACCATCCGGCAGGTGCATATTAAACAGCGCAATTGAATCGGTAGGTATAGTCAGTCAGCCATAGTCATAGCTGGGTCCGGTCGACGACGTAGCAAACTGAAGCATATGTAGGATTGTATGTAGGTATGCATGCATGCCTGCAGGCAATGGCATGGGGCCACCCCCGCCGATGGCGAGCTACCAAGTAGCCAGCAATGAGTTGGGTGATGGATGGATGGAATGTGCTTGTGCCTGTGCCGTGGCGGCCGGGCATCGTTCTGCATGGAAAGCTCATGCATGCTGTTTAGGCCGTTGATAGGGTGCCAATTGGACGGAGTTACCGGGGTTGCGGTTGTGGTCATCGTATCTGCTGGTGGCAGAAGAAAAAGAGGCGGGTACACCTTTTTTTTTTTTTTCGACGATTGGGATCGATTCGGGATGTCGAGAAGAGACTCCACTTCCAATTGCATTGTACAGTACAAAGGACAGGCAGGCTGTGGCGGACGGTCGGACCACGTGCGGGAATTAATTCAGATCACGATCACGAAGTTTTGATTGATGCAATTGACGGTCTGCGAATAGAAAAAAAAAAGAGACCGGGCTTTGCTCCAAGATCTCAAGCCCATGTCGCCCAGCTTCACCTGATTCAATTGGCCTTACAAATACGTGCACGCAGTAAGAAAAGTGTTCGAACAGGAAGGAAAATTTTTCTCTCTCTCACTTTTTGCTTCTCTCTTTCCTCTCAATGGCCTTGCCTCCTTGCATACGGGAATCGATGACCTGGCAGTACAGTACCGTACACTACACTACGGTCTGGCTAGCTAGCCCTGCCCTGCCCTGCCCATTGAGATCGAGTCAATTGATCAATTGAATCCTCGCAGTCGGTCTGATCTGATCCCGTGTTTTTGCCTATCGCTGGCAGCTAGCTGCTGCAGACCACGCCGCCGCCGCCGGAGTGTACGTACGATTTTACACATCCGATCACGCACTTTGGCCGGCGAGCGAGCGAACCAGCCAGCTAGCTAGCTCTAGCTCCGCCCTTATCTTGACAGGTATACGTACGGCACTGTCTGCAGATATACTTTCGTATATATATGTAATTCGTACCGTTCGATTATTAGACATATTTATAAGCGCCATCGAAACTAGTGCTAAAGCAGTCGGAGTGCCTCCCTTAGCCTCCTTTCCTCGCATCTCTTATAAACGTGACCAATGCGAATGAATTGCATTTTCAGAAAAACGTCGTCGTCCGTTGGGGCAGATTGATTAAGACTTCTGACCGTATTATTATGCTTATAACTATGCCGCATTTGCATGAAGGCGGGATGAATTCCGGGGTATCGAGCTGTTAGCCTGGAGCGAGCAGCCGAAAGGCAGTTAGCAGCGGGACGTACGGCCGGTCGGCGGGACGTTCCTGGCAGGGGATTGGTCCACGTCGACGGGCAGGTCGGTCAGGTCAGTCAGGTCAGGCCAATGCAGGCGGTTGGGTTCAGTTGGTGCAGCCCCCACAGATCGAGCTCACGTTCAGGGCCTCGATGGACGATAGATACCTACTCAAGAAGATATCGCATTTATGAACGGTAAGTCGTTTGATTCGCAATGAGCTGTCGTTCCGATCACAATTCATCCAGGCCGGAATTTAATGATATCATTTCTGTTCTTTTATTTCCAATCCCTTTAATTTATATATATTTTATTTTATCCGCTTGGAATTAATTTTTGAGTGGTTCCCGATTCAGCCTTTGGTGTAACGTCAAAGCAGCCCGTCCGATGCAACGCCAAGTCAGCAGCGAGATGGCTGCATGAGATATCGATGCGTCGACGTCTACAACCCTACCGCTCTCATATTTTTTGTAACAATCGTCCTCAAGACAATTCAATATCGCATCTACCGTAATTATACATTATTATCACTACCTAACAATACTCTCATATCTGCTAACCCACAATCAACTACCACCCTCGAAAGTCCCACCGCCCAAAACCCGGCTCAAGGAGATAAGCCATCTACCCACCCCATCATACCATTTCCCCACCATCCTAGTTCCCAAAAAGGAATATAGAGCCGCAAGCACCACCCCACCCAGCGCCAGCAAGACCCAGGCAGTATTACCCTGCACGAACACCCTCCTCAAGCTATTCATCCATCGCGGCCGCCTCTTCGGCACCGTCAGCGCTCGCAGCGGATTATCATACGACAGCTCGATCCCCGCCTCCGGTAGATACGCAACCCCGTGGCCAACGCGCTTCCAGTACCGTCCGTGTTCGTTCGTCGATGCAAAAGTCGGTAGGGGTTGCGATTCATCCACGCTCGCCAGCGTCCAATCCGTCCAGCGTACCCAGACACCGGAGGGAAAGTCGTCTGGCGGGTTGCTCGAGAAGCGGGTCGAGTCGTCGACGAATCGGCCGCTGTCGTATACCTCGATGGCCTTCTTGGCGATGATGTCGTAGAGGTAGAGATGCTTGTTGGTGGTGACGGCGAGGTAGGTGCCGCAGGCGGAGAGTTGGAGGTCCGTGAAGGTTTTCTGGCGGTCGTCGTATCTCTCCGTTGGAATTGTGGCGATAGGGCTGTCAGAGGCGTTGTCGCCAAATAAGCACCAGACTAGAATCTCGCCCGCTAGGATGAACAGAAAAAAAGGTGAGTTAGCTGTTGTAGCACGATAGTGAGCGTTCTGGGTGATGTATGTATTCTTACCTGGCCCGCCGGATACGATCATGCTGTCTGTGAGAATAAAGTCATGGCTGAAAGCCGTGGTATCTATAGCATACTGGTGGTTAGCACTTTCTTCCCCATAACCTGGAGGTATTGCTCAACTGGGTAGGGCGCTACTGACAAGATCCGCGATTGTTATTCATATGCGGTAGGGCGTTGGGCGCCAATAAGGGAGCTAGAACCGGTTGGGGGGCAAGCTCGGCGGGAGACACTGCTTTCTTATGGATCTCAATCTCTCGTACAACCTCCCCAGTCAGCAAGGACATAACGGTAAAGTATGTACCCGTGACCTTCCCCATGAAAGCATTCGGGTGTCGTGTGTATAATACGACCAAGTACTTGGAGGTAACGTGGAAGTTCTTGACGTGAGCGAATCCGCGATAGTCATCGTCTTGGCGATACCAGTCAATGGAGACGTCAAACATCCACAGTGGCTTCGGGTCATTGGCCTTGAGACAAACGAGGATGGATCGGCAATTTTGAGCGCCGCGGAGTTCAGACATTTCGTCGTCCGGTCCGTGATACGTGATGGCAACCATGATATCCCTGAAAGACGTAAATCTATCCGGTTGACGTTCTCCAAAAAGCCACGAACTTGTTGGATTCCCCGTCGTCGGATCAATCTTGGAAACGACGAAGCCACTCTTCTCTTCCGTTACCATATATCCAGCGGGAAGCGGGTACTTGAAAAGTATGTGCTTCTCAACTCTCCTGGGCCTGCCGCTAGCCTGTCTGGCTCGTTCTTCCCCCGCCTCCAGTAGACCAGCGGCTACAGCGGTCAGATCATTGTCGATGTTGCGAGCTTCGAACAATACATTGCCCTTATCCGCTGCAACAGGCTGCTTGATCCGATACGACAACCCCCTCCCATTCCCACAACAAGCCATCTCAAAAGTCCGTCGTACGAACCCATCTTCGAGGCCCTTCAGCGCGGGTAGCTGCCACGCAACCTTCTTAACTTTAGGCATCGTGACACCCCCGGGAAACGGTTGTTGCCATTCCCGCATAAACTTGTAGACAGTGCGCCATGAACGGGCCTCCAGCGAGCTGGTACCTGCGAACATGAGCTCATCGAGATGGATTCCCGGGTGCACACCCAGCCTGACGGCTGCGGGCTTCCATATAGCGCTGTCATTTTCACCGCAGAACACGGTGTGGTGGAATTGCTTCGAGACCAACGCGATTTTGATGAGGGCGTGCATAGGCCCCTCTGGGTTGTCTGCCGAGGCGAATTGGATGATCGAAAGCCATATTTCGGGTGGTAGGACGCGCAAAACGTTGGAAGCCATTGGATTGGACCTCAAGTTGGCGTTTCTCTCGTATCCGGTGGTGGGCTAGCGAGCATAAACCCTGTTGATGATGATAATGATGATGATGATGATGAACGCGAACGGAACAGTGTCGGATTCAGGGACAGATAGAGGGTTATAAAGAGGAGCGCCTGCAGTTACTGAAATCGTAACACAAATGCAAATGTACGTATGCACATATGTATCCCAAGAAAGTCGGGAGGGCGGTCAAGCCATACATATATCAAGACACCCTGTCGAATTGATAACAGCCCCCCTCTTGTCTCCTCACTCTCTTAGAGAACTTGACGTTGGTAGCGCAGTGAGCCCCTGGTAAGTGCTGGGATGTCCAAATCCGGGACAGCGTGAACGATGTCACAGTTCACACGCTGCTTGCTGCTATTTTGGTGTTATCCATGCATCATTGTTCCTTGCAGCACAACAGCAGCAGGCTCGATCGCTTCAGCCGCATGGGCCGATTCGCCTAAGCGCCGTCCAGCAAAGAAGACAGAGTTGCATCAAGACAGAGCTTTGAATTTGAGATGGCGGTCCTATTTGAGGAGCGTTTGTTCGCGATGAGTCAAAGACGCATCGATGAGTGCGCCTTGTGGTGGGATATGACGTCTGACGTCGCTTTGGAGGCAGTTTTCCGGGGTGATAACTATAGAATCAGATCCTACTTGCTGAGTGGCGCTGGCGAGATGCGGCTTGTCCCCCTTTCGAGGTCGGCTGCGCACAACGCAAAATACACAACAGACGTCTTTCCGGGTAACACGAGCAACGTCAACGCGCATCTGTTTGCAAACTCCCTCTCCGCGAATCAGGTACTAGAAATGCGGGATCAGTTATATATAGATGTTTATCTATAGTTCATAGCGATTATTTACATCATTGCACAGTGTACTAACATCAAGGAGTCCGGGCTGGAGACTCTGCGGTGATACTGTGAGAATGCCGCGGGTTCAGCTTGTGCAACCAGCTGTGTTTCCGAGGGCTCGGGCTCTTCTTCTCGTTATCTTTTCCTCTACCCTTTTCACTTCCTTTTCCTTCCTTTTCTCTCTCCTTGTACCTCGCGCTCCTGGACAATGACCTCGGCACCCTACTTTCCTTATCCCCATCAGGCGACGAACCAGTGCTTTTACGCCTGCTCCCCGCCTTTGCAGAATGAATATACGACCTTTCCGCAACAGGGCTGCCAGTATAGCTGAATCCAGCCGGAGCGTGGGTATACGTATCGATTCGAGGAGAACGACTACCCTCACGGTCGATATGCTCCAAGGCCGCAGCTGGTTGCTTGGACCCGTCAAGGGAATAGCCTCGTTTGAGAAACTCGTCTAGTGTGATAGCGGGGAGAACGGTACCCCTGTGGATGTACGGTTCGTGTTCGATGTGTTCGTGGATCGGGACGGTGGTGTGAACGACGTGTGGAATAACCCGTTGGCGTTCGATGACCGGTTGGACGACATTGTGGATGTGGTGGTGGACGTGCTCGCCGACGACAACGGCGCTCGAGCTAGTCGTTTCCACAGGGAGGATTTGCTGTGCGTTTTTGAATTTTCCGTGCTAGATGGGGGTACAGTGAGGTGCGTTAGTCGTGTACATATGGATGGAGCATGAAGACATTGTAAATTCAACTAAGATGGTGGACGTGCGCGTAGTATACAAACCTCGTGGGTAAGTGCCGTTGCAACTTCTCGGTCTTTGCCATGATGGCGGGTTCGCTACGATGCTCGGTAGTCAGTATGATACGTATATACATATGAATGCCGTGTAGATGCGGCGAATTGAAAGACGATGGTAAACTCCGACTGATGCATACATGTTCGATTGGCACGGTTCTGTGATGGTGTTTCTCCTCTTCCACAATCCGATCGGTGACGGGCTGGATATGGATTCGGTGGTGGTGTTGGTGAATTTCACGGTCGACCGCCTACCAATCAATCGACGCCAACCCCGGATTTCTAGGTTAGCTCCAGATCTCGATCTCGCGCATGTGCATATATCCGGCAATCGCATCCAGTAGAAGGCGAGGAGCTCACGTGGGTCACCGCCTCGTGCTGCTTTCCCGCAACTCTCTCGTGTAAGACCGCCGGCTTGGTTTCTTGTTCAACGTTAACCGACTGCCTCTTCGCGGACTTTGGGCTGGAGTATCCATGCCCATGGTGATGGAGGCCTGAAGGCCGCTCTTTCGTCGACATGTTTGTGTTTTTGTCCTTACTGCTCACGGCACTAGCCATATTGAAGCTAAAATATACCGATCAACTTCGGGATGGGGTCACAGTAACCGCAGGGTTAAGGAGGTTCACATGGTCAAGAAAGTTGTACGCTGCTTACGCAATGACATGACTCCAGAATGATATAATAAATAAGCTTTGGGACAGGACGTATACGGAAATTCAAGCTCACCGAGTGATATCTAACGTTCTCACCAAATCTAGCAACTCTAATCGGCACCTACAAACCAGCATGCTACTATAGCACAGTTGAAGCTCACCTTGCAATGGTATTTTGATCTGGAGTCATACGTGTCACTACAAGCGACGGAACAGCCCATCCTATAGAACCAGTTATATTGCTGATACCAGTCACGGTAAACTCCACAGCGCTGAACGTCAGGCCCTGAGCCGCCACATGACATACGCATGGATCCGTGAGGTCCGGGGACAAGATAAGCCTCAAATGGCCGCATGAATGCGTGGAAATTCACACGCAGAACAAAAAATTTTTTACTCATGCACTAGAACTGCATCGAAATCGAAAATCTGGAACCCAAAAAGCGCCGTAGCGCCACCTCAGGCCACCGTGCGATCGCGGTATCCGCCATGTGCGCCCGCAAACAAACAAAACAAAACGAAGAAGGAAATGATTAGCTGGTGCGACCATGAAGAAAGTTTAGTTGTGGTGATGATATTATGGACTGTTGGATGGGGAAGAGGGATTTATATCTTATACATGCATGCCTGTCACTACGCAGCCGTGTGAAATTACTGCTGGGCGGCTCGATCGCGATCGGGCGGTACGCCTGGCGATGCATGGAGGTGTCTAGAAGATTGGCTTGGTATCGTGGAGTGGCTATATATAGTACCGTCGTATTGATATCGTCAGGTTGGTTGGCAAAGGGAGCCACCTGGGAGGCTTTCATTGCTATGGCGTTAGGCTGGTGCGCTGTGTTTATATTTATCTAGAAAGTATCTGAACTGTGCGAGCTGTGGCGCTACTGCCTGGTGGCTCAAAATTTTTTAATTTTTAATTTTTATTTTATTTTATTATTTTTTTCTCTCTTTCCTAGGCAGCTGTAATTTTCTTATAGAACGCCCATTAATTTGTAGACGGCAAATTGAGTTCTCCGATATACTTCTCGATAGAGCAGTTGAATGTCATGTCGTACACGTATACGTATGTGGTGTGTACATCTGCTCGAGATAATTAGAGTCGAGATTTATATCAGGACGAGTGGAAATTGCAAATGCCACTGCGGTCAAGCGATCAAGAGCAGCGAAGCAGCATGAATTGGATGAATGGACCGAGCCATTCGCCAATCGTGGGGAGGCCAAGCTTACCGAATCAGGCAACCGATGCATATGCATATCCCCGGATCGGGGTAGATCACTGATAAATAGCTAGTTCGGGGTCGACACGATGGTCCAATTTCCACAGCGGCCGAGAGAGAGAGAGTTTGGTTTATCTTTGGGAGGGAGGAAATTGCAATATCATGCCATGCATAGATGGCTGATTATAACAGCTGGGGTCGAAGTCGGGAGGTCGGTATGCATGATCGAGGGGGAGAAAAGGACTCGACTCGACGTCTATCTTGGGGCCGGTACGCGGTATCGATACCATGCAGGCCCAATATGTTTCTGGGACAACGATATGGCCGAGAATGGGGGTAGAACCTGGTTAAGTGTGAAGTTGGCTTCCCTTTTTTTTTCTATTCTGGTGGTGTTTATGTCTTGAAACAACCTGATTCGGACGCCTTGATTAAAGGCCACTGAGACCAGCTGAGCGACGATGCCGGGTTATCATATTTAGGAACTGGCTAGCTGGGGCATGAAACCTCTCTATCCGATATATGCGATCGCAGACGTCAGAACCAGACTGAATACATCACCATGCCTCACCATCTTCCCCCCTTCTTGACAACCTGCAACCGCAATGACTATTGAATCGCGTCTGCACAATTGACGGTTGCAATTGGCACGAGACCAGAGTACCAACGTGGAGACTTAACAGAGCGCTGATAGGCCTGTCGTTTCAGAATAAATGCACGCGCAGTCACGGGTGGGGCCAAGTGCAAGTGCAGTGACATGCGTCTGTTAACCGTACAGATACACCACATGTACAGATACACCACACCCAGACATACATTTTACAATCGAGCCAGTGGGAAAGAGCGCAGCTGGTGGACATTACACAAGAGCCCACGCCCTGAGAAACTCGCCAACAGGCCACTTGCACTGTGTGCACTCGTATTGATGATATAACTAACCAATTTCATGGCGACAGCTGCTTGCAGGCCGAATGCATGCGGCCTGCCAGCCCCAATTTCGCTGCTCGACGGTGCCGCCGCTAGTCCACGCCCAGCAGCTTCGTTGAGAATGCGGCGCTCGATGATATAAATCAAAATTTAAAAAGCACTCGCGGGACGCAGGGGCGGCCTGTTATCATGTCGGCCGTCCGTGTTCATCCATCACGTCGCCCAAAATAGCATGAATGAACACACCAAGGCCAAGTGGTAACCATGATCACCAAGTGCAAGCGCAAGAACACGAACATGAAAACCCACAAGCTCACGCCGGGGCCCCCGGCGCTGGTCGGGGACAAAAACCGTTAACGTGGGTAGGGCCCCTTCCTGCGCTTCCTGCGCCTCCTTTCAGCCTTGCATGCATGCAAAATGGAGCCGGCACTCCTCGTCGAAAAGCAACTTGAAACCGCGTCGACATACTGCCCTCCGCTCTCCCGACTGTTGCCCGCCTGGACCAATTGCTTAACACCTGTCGCCTACAGATCGCGGACGCTTCTCAGGCTGGATCACGTCAAATCACAGACTGCCCTCTTTTTCGCTATTTGGTCCGCCCAAAAAAAGCAAACGGTGCGTCTGCAGGCGCGGGATTGGGATCTTCAGGGGTGCCGCGGCCACCGTTGAAAGGAGCTTGCTGTACAACTGCCTCAAACGATGCGAAATCTTCTTAAAGAACGCCTCGAGCACGTCAATGGGATCGAAAGGCTCCGGAGCAGCGTTCGTCAAGATATATTTGATGAACACCACTTTCTCCAGCAGTATCCCATAGCTTTCGAACCTCCATTCACCATCAAAGACCTCGGACTCATAGACATGGCTGTCGGCGCCCCGCAACTCAGGCACAGGCCTTCCATAGACTTGGTCCAAGCGGCCAAGGCGGCCAGACAGGACATGTGGCGAGCTGCCGCCGCGCCTACCATCAGCAGGATGAAATCCGTCGACACGATGAAATCCAAGGCAAAGCCGCCTATGGATCTGATGCAAGCAGCTAACTTTGCACGACAAGCAAGAGGAGAGCGGCCTCTACCAGTTGACGTACTGGCGGCCGAGTCAAACGGTTCTCGGTATGGAGGATCGCCAACATCAAGCCAGTTCTCCTTCTCGAGGCCTTCCACTGCACACTCGAACCACGGCCCTGATTATTTTTCAAGGCGTGGGCTGGCAGCTCCTGAGGTCCCGAGTCGGCCTCAGACAGCAGACCAGCGTCGAGCCGTCAGCTCACCATTTGATCGGCAGCGGCCATCGACATCTGGCTCTATGAGATCATCTCGCAGTGCTCCTAGCAGCTATCGAAGACTTGCCCCTCCTCCACCTCCTCCAAAGGACTGGGTTCAGGGCGAATCTATCTCAGAGATGGCATTGAAGTTTCCACTCCCCGCAAAGACCCCACCTGGGTCGCTCAAGTCGCCTTCTCCTTCTGTCAGATCGTTCTCCTCGTCAGCAATTCCCTCCAGATCGCAGAGCCGAAGGAGTGCTAGAACAAGCGTGGACAGTAACGGCCGCCCTACCGCCAGCGAGCCTCCTCCTCCAAATGAGATTCAAATCTTGCCGATTGTAACATCCGACGGAGAGCTTCACGAGCGGTACCGAAGCAGGAGTGAAGACGTAGAACGCGCAAAGACAAGAATTGCAAGGCGTAAGTCTCAAACAATCTAGCACCGAAATAAAATCATCTTTCGAAATAGCATTGCTAACAAACGGTCCAGCTGTCGTCCACGAGCAAGTCCTCCACAAAGCTCACAAAATCACCACGACCGAAACAACACGCAACCATCACACACATGAAATCCGCCACCACGTCCAGCCAGTTGTTGATCTGCTATATGAGCCCGAGAAACATTGGATCCAGACGACAGACGGGCACTTTGTTGAGGTCTCCGCGGAAGAGCTGGAAAGATTTAAAAACAAATACAAATATTCCACGCGGATAGACGAAGCTGTACCTGCCAGCGGCAAGGGCTCAAGTCCGCCACTGCGCAGCTACACCTGGAAGCCACGAATTCCAAAGGACCCCGGGAGCCGGAACCGAGGGCACACGGCATAAGCGGACGCTGCGCTGCATGCAGGGAATATTAATGCGAAAACATGATAAGATTTTCCTTTCTTTTTCTCTTTGGACCTTCTTTTCTTGCCCTTCCCCCACCTTATTTCTCTATTTGCTATTTTTTTTCCCAATTCCTTGTTTTTTGGTTTTAATACCCCATAAGTTATTAACGCAGACGCTTGATCTGGGTTCTTAATTTGTAATAACGATGTACGATACCGAGACTGAGCTTTTGCTCTTTTTTCTCTTTCTTTCTCTTTTTTTCTTTGCAATATTGGCGGGAGTTTAGGTGTGCTTGGTCATTTCATTTGTAGATATACACGCCGGCTTGTCTTCTTTCGGCATTTTTTTAAAATTCAACAGATATAAATACACTCTCTTCAACACAAATTCCATCATTAACCTCATTAGGCATGCAGCAAGAAAATCCAGGAAATTACCAGACCGAGCTCGTGGCTGCCGTGTCCGAGGTTGTACACAGTTTCTTGATGGGCAGTCCATGCATAAGTTTTTCCTTTGCGCCCAAGACCATATTTATCCGCCATGTCTAGGAGAAGATGAATGAAATGCTCGGAATAACACCGGAATCGCGCCAGCGTGCTTAATCCCACCGCCCCCAACTGAAGGACGTCACGTTGTGGGGACAAACCTCTTTGCCCCTCCACGGAATAGATCGAAAGTCATCGGTCCGAAATATGCATGACGTTGTGGTTCGAAAGCTCGTAGGTGGTAACCCTACCATTCCACTTCGGAGTAAATTAGGCAGAATTCAAGCGAATTGTCGGCTCGTCGCATGGAGGCCGGGTAGACGAGGCCGTTGAACGCGGCCTGATGTCCGGTAGAGAGAGAATGCGGGGAAGGGTTCAATTCAGGAGATATCCGGATGTTATAATATAATTCTCCAGTATTAAAAGCTTAGAAGTTCAGCTAGAGACCCAACTAGTCAAATCAGCTAGATAGTATAGTTTGGACTGTCGAGATCGAGTAGAATTACTAAATTAACTTGCACTTGCACTTGAACATCACGCCAGTATGTCGACACACTGCGCCCCTACAGTTAGAGATGGCGAGACTGCTGCTTACGCGCGTTCACAGTGGCTGCGCCGTCCGATACAGGAGTTTTGAAAGTTAAAGGAACTGACATTGTCGACAAAAATGGCAAAGTTGTCCTGCTTCGTGGGGTGAGTTTCATTCGAGTTGATGTTTCGTTTCAAGACTGCGTGCCAGAGGCTGTGAGCGCTCTGTTGGAAAATGACAAACAACGCACATCCACATTTCAATAGTGCGCTCCTTGTTAACGTTACATTTTATCGTAAACATGGCTCTAGGCGGGCATTGGCGGCTGGATGAACATGGAGAACTTCATCTCGGGCTATCCGGGGCGAGAGTATCAAATACGGGAAGCTCTAAGTCAAACAATAGGATCGGAGAAGGCCGAATATTTCTTCGACAAGGTACGATGACATACATGAGCTCACCGATATAATTCTAATTATTTGGTCGAGGCTAACGTGCAGCACCTCTGACGAAATATATAGTTCCTGGAATACTTTTTCGGGGAATCCGACGCCAAATTCTACCAAGGCCTTGGGCTGAACTGCATCCGCGTGCCGTTCAACTACCAGCACTTCGAAGATGACATGAACCCGAGAGTGCTCAAGACAGCGGGCTTCAAGCACCTCGATAGGCTGATAAACATCTGCGCCGAGCATGGGATATACACAATCTTGGATATGCACACCGCTCCTGGCTCGCAGAATGGCGATTGGCACTCCGGTGAGCTGGCTATAATCACCCACACCATGCATATCTCCCGGTCGATTCATTACAGATACATATGCTAACCCATTTTGATCCCTCAAAGACGTCGGCCACCATCTCCCCGAGTTCTGGCGCCACAAGGACTTCCAAGACCGTTCAATCTGGCTCTGGGAACAGCTCGCCGCGCACTACAAGGGAAACCCCTGGATTGCGGGCTACAACGTCCTCAACGAACCCACAGACCCAACGCACAGTATCCTCCAAGTCTGGTACGACCGTGTCTACAAGGCCATCCGCGCTATCGACCCGGACCACATCCTCTTCTTGGACGGTAATACCTTTGGGTCTGATTTCACGCACTTTGTTCCGGAGACCACATGCAAGGTATGGACAAACGTAGTCTATAGCGTGCACGACTACTCTCGCTTCGGATTCCCGGATTCGCCGGATGTTTACGTCGGATCGCCGGATCAACAGAAGCGTGTGCGCAGAGCCTACGACAAGAAGGTAGAGTGGATGAAGCAGAATAATCTTCCGATATGGAATGGCGAGTGGGGACCTGTATACGCCCGACCATGGTATGACGATAACAGCGAGGAAATCAACGAGAGAAGACTGCATCTGTTGAACGATCAGTTGACGGTGTACGATGAGGAGAAGATACCGTGGAGTATCTGGACGTACAAGGATATAGGGTTTCAAGGTGTGCATCTCTATCTCTCTCTCTCTTCTCAAAGCCTAACTACATCACTTTGTGAATCCGCAGCTTATTGCATTATCATATCAATTTGGATAACTGACAATGTGACGACAAATTCCTTCATGAACTTACAGGAATGGTATATGTCAAGCAAGAGACACCATACATGCAACTCTTCAAGGACTTCCTCACTAAAAAGCACCGTCTAGCGATCGACTCCTGGGGCAGCGACGAAACTCGCATCAAAACCATCGTGGAGCCCTTCCGAGAGCTGATAGAGCAAGAGGTCGAAGCAAAGTACCGCGATCTGTATCCTGCTCCAGTGGTCAGCTGGGAACGTCGCGTCAGCAAGATTGCTGTCAACATCCTCCTGGCTGAGTTTATGGTGCAGGAGTGGGCGGATCACTTTAATGGCAAGACCCTCGAGGAGCTGGATGCGCTGGCCTCAAGCTTTAAGTTTGAAAATTGCGAGATGCGACAGAAATTGAATGACGCATTGGTGGCGCATAAGGATGTACAGGCCTGAGCTGGTGGTGATCCAATCACTAGGTGGAAGGGACCAATTATAGTATATCAAACCTACGGGCTTTGAATTTATGGTTACCTGCTAGCTTGAAAACCATCTGGATGCTCGAGGTGTTTATTACCTATATTGAGTCTATAGGAAAATTAAAAGTACACATTTGTAACTCTGGGAATTCCGGTCACCAAGCTGCTATATAGCTCCCATATAATACCATCGGTATAATTATGTATGTGCACACCGTTGAAAGTAAATTTAACATTAGGTTTAAAACATTCAGCACTGCTTCAGTAGCACTAGGCACTGAAGCAGAGACTCATACATAAATATCGACTCCATCACAGGTCAATAACGCCTAATAATATAATACAAATAAGAATAAAGCTGCCGCCACCATGATCGCCAAATATGTCGCAGTACGCAAGCACTCATAATCATGCTGTTCTATGCCCCCAAAACTCTAGAGGTACAAATCCCAATCTCACAAGCTGTAGACAATACGAAAAATAAGAAAAGATATTACATCTGCGCAAGGATATCCTGCTCCGAAACCTTCTTCATCTCCACTGCCTTGAACAAATCCGAGGCCTTCGTCTCCCCTTTCGCCGCCTTGTCATACGCCTCATCGCTGCGGTCCATGAGTACCTCTAGATCCTCGTCTCCCAGAATCTGAGAACCTTCCTTCGCAGCGTCAAACTTCTCAAAGTCGTCATTCATGAGAATGTTCTTTAGGTCGGCAAACTCCTGGTCTTCCGTCTTGTCGGTCGACGCTGCAGTCATCGACTTGAACTTGCCCTTCTGTATTACCAGCTTCTCAAGGCGGCGCTTCGCATCTGCCTTCTCGAGAAGAGTTTGTTCGACCGTAGCGGCCGTGGCGAGACGGTAAACGACTACCGGCCTTGTTTGTCCGATTCTGTGCGCGCGGTCCTGCGCTTGCAGGTCTTGTTGCGGATTCTATCATTTCATACGTTAGCAAATTCTCATATTGACGAGGCAATTGGTCTGCCAGAAATGGAAAGATTCCACTAAACTCACCCAATCAGAGTCATATAGAATCACCGTATCCGCCGCCGTCAAGTTAATTCCGAGCCCACCGGCTCGTGTGCTTAACAGAAACAGCTTGTACTCAGTATTTGAATTGAACGACTTGATCAGATCTCTCCGGTCTTCTTGCTTGACCGAACCGTCTATACGACAGCAATTCCACCCCCGTAACGTCGTCGCCCACTCCTGGATGATATCCAGCTGGACCTTAAACTGACTAAATATCAGCACTTTATGCCCACGCTCAAACAACGCTGGAACAAGCCGGTCTAGCAGCATCATCTTGCCACTCTCGGTTACTAGCGTCTCATCAGGGTCTTTCTCCCCCCACGGCCAGTAAAACAAATGTGGGCTGTTGCAAGCTAATCGAAGCTGCATAACTGGATTCTGCATCTTTTTGCTCTTGATCTCTTTTAGAGCTGCTTGATATGCAACTTCGTCGGCGTTGAGCTCTGGGGTAGTTTGCTTGGATTGGTCAGAGGTTGACTCCAGCTCCTTGAAGTACTCCCTGTCGCTCTTCTCTTTATAGCTCACTCGTAGCTTCTTGTTTGATCGGCTGTTTCTTAACGATTGCACGGGAACAGAAAGAGTAGATGGTTGTTCTCCGTCCTCGGGCTCCTCAATCTCTGCCGCCTTGCGCTTTGGGGTATCCGTGCCTTTTGACTTTTTCTTCGGCGTCGAGTTCGCCGAGGGTTTCCCGCGGCCTTTGGAAGCTGCTGAGTGGCCTAGCAGCTTTCCGACGAGAAATTCTTCTGTGTTACGGTCGAGGATCCGTCGATACAGTTCTTTCTGAGTTTGTGTTAATGGCGCATAGAGGACGTATTCACGTTTCTTCGGCAGTGACAACTCGACGTCGGTTTTCAGTCGACGGAGGAGGAATGGTTTTAAGATTTGGTGCAAACTTTTGACAAGATTTGCCCCTACGCTTTCCTTGATCTCCTTGCTGCTCTTCCCGCTGGCCTCAAGATCAGAAAAGTCGAACCTGTTTCTCAGCGTTAGCTTGTTGTTCCAGCATTCCACATGTGTGAGTGTTCTCACCAACTCTTGAAGCTCTCAACATCGTTGAAAACTTGCGGCAGGAGGAAATGAAGTAACGACCACAGCTCAACTATCATTATATTAGTCCTTATTCAAGTTCGTTAGTCCAAGAGTCCAAGGTTTCTAAACATACCAAGATTGTTTTGCAGCGGCGTCCCAGTAAGTAACAGCCTATTTGCAGAAGAATACAGCTCTAGTTCGCGCACAAGCCTGCAATTGAAGTTCTTCAACCGATGGCCTTCATCCTATACGGGAAATCCTCAGTACATCAAACTTTCCACGCCTTCTCTAGTAAGTAAGCTCTGCGCACATACCACAACGATGTATTTCCAATCATACGTGGAAAGGTACTTTCGATCATTCATGATAATCTCGTAGCTGGTGCACACAACTGGGAATTTGGGCCCCACATTTTTATAGTCCTTTGTCTTTAATTTTGTATCCCGAAGCTGCTCTCTTTCCTGAGGGTTTCCATGATACAAAACAACGGGGATGTCTGGTGTAAACTTGGCGAATTCGTCGACCCAATTTGCGAGCGTTGAGAGCGGGGCAGCGACTAGGAACGGTCCGTAAACGTGCATTTCACGGAGAAATGCAAACAGCGAGATTGTCTGGAGCGTTTTTCTAATGTCACAGGTATCCATACATTAGTATCATTCGTTGGATAGAGAAGTGTATAGATAGACATATGGATTGGCAATTGTACTCACCCTAATCCCATCTCGTCTGCCAATATACCGTTTAGTCCGTTTTCGTATAGACTAGCCATCCACTCTAGGCCCTCCAATTGGTAATCCTTCATAACGCAGCCTGTGACCAGCTTTGGCTGCCGCGTGTGTAGCTGTTCTGTTGCAGTAGCTCCAAACACCTCTGTTTTGTCGTCCTCGGCTGCTTCTCCCAGCGCCTCCTTTACGGCCGCTTTCTTCTCCAGCTTCTCTTTCGAGAAAAATGTAAGAAGACTCTTCTGGCCTTTAGTGGGGGGTGGCGGGGCTTCATCTTTGGCACGATATGCATTTTTCCCTCTTTTCGCGATACGCTTCTCACCAACCGGAGCTACAGCTGGAGCAGTTGCACCAGACCGAGTGGACCGTTTCGTCGAGGACTTTTCTTTTTCTTCCACGGGCTTCTTCTGTTCAGTTGTGGCGGCAGCGGCAGCGGCAGCAGCTTTATTCTCCCCTCTCACAGCTCTTTCGGCCTTCGCCTGACGACTTTCCTCCAGTCGCGACGTCAGGATTGTGGAATAGATGGTGCTCTTCTTGATCAAAAATTCCAACCCCCTCATATCAAACCCATCCTTTTTCAGTTGGTTTGACAGTTGCTTGTCCTCTTGCTTTTGTAATCTGTCGGATTCAGCCTCGTATTTGGCTTCTTCCTGTTTCATGGTGGATGTAACAAGGTCATCTTCATCTTCGTCAAGATCTGCATCTTGAAAGGCGAGCGAGTAGTCGTCCGCTGGTGTTGTGGTTGTGGAAGGGGACGCGGATGCGGACGATAGCGGGCTGCTGGAGGCGTCTTTCTCTGGGGTTGCCGAACTGCTTGCCCGGGCTTTTGCGGCAGCGGCGGACATCGCGGTACGAGACTGCAAGGATGTAGATAAGTAAGTATATAGGTACCTATCTGTAGGCAACGTTTGGAGACCCTGAATGGCTGGTCGCGGATCGTCTGGTAAACGAAAAGCCTCCCGTTCCAAGGCGCGAAGTTCAGTTTATTAAAGAAAAGGGGATTAAAAATATTATAAATATGAAAGGAAGGTATTGAACCCAGCTGGCTGAGATTAGAAGATATGAAATGACTAAGTGACCAAATGACTAAATATTAATATGCAATATGCAGCATCAGCAGCTGTAAGGCGCTGTCACGACTACAAAAAAAAATAATAATGACGCCCCTTTGCCACTGGAACGAGAGCTGCCAGACGCGTCCACACGCTCGATCGCGGTCCCCTGTCTGGCACGGAGTCATCAGAATTCGGGTACGGCAATCGGGCGAATTACATTGGCCTGTTTGTCCGGTCTGGACTCCAACGGAGCAACGCAACCTCGCCTCATCTTGCCGAGATGCTTTGGCACAAAATCGATCTATGAATGGGTAAATTGTATTCTAGAATGGCTATGGCCACATATCTACAGGGAATCATAGGCCGGTATCGACTCAAAAGGCCAGAAAAACAAATATGCAAAAGAATGAACAATGTATCCACCGACTAGCTGGTGCGAATGCCCGAAATTCTAACCTTAGATCTCAAGTACTGCAGGGTCTATCCGGTTGTATCAAAATCCACATGCAAGAAAAAGGATATTTCGCCATCACAAAATGCTCAGATGGAAGCAAAACAAGTGCAAAAAAGAAAAAATGGGAACGAGGAGAGCACATGCTCTTCTGTAAGTACATACATGCACACCATCTTACAACTTGGAGGATGGAGCAACAAGCTCCGCCTCCATCAAGGTGCGGATGTCATCTGCTGCATCGCGTAGGTAGAATGACATTCTCTCAGCTCCGAGTTTCTTCGAGACAACATTGAATTGAATGCTATGAATGAACGACCACCGTTAGCGCATGCTTACTCCTAACATCAGGGGCACAGATCGCTGATCTTGTGTTTGCTAGAACTCACCTGTTCTCGTTGATCATATAAGCAATCCCCCACCCGTCATTAATGACCTGCGACCAACCGTATCCATTGAAGTACTCGCTCGACAGCTGCGAAGTGGACAGGTACCAACTGCTGCTGTATCCGTAGGCTGGGTCCTGGTAGATAGCTGGCACCTCCTCGCCCGGTTGCAACAGCTGCTTCAATCCCCACAGGTGCCTATCAACGCCCTTTCCTTCCGACGCCTCAGCAATGTATTTGGCGTGTGCGGCAATCGCCTTCCGGAACAGTTGGCGCGTCACGCCCTCATCAACTTCGGGGTCCTGAATGGCATTGCAGAATGCCACTGACTCGTCCGACACGCTACGACAGGTTTCTGTTCTGCCCTGCTGGAACTTTCTGGTAGCAGCAGATTCGTACGTCGGCCGGTTGACACCGTACATCTTCTTGTACGCGAGCTGGATGATCATCTGGACGTAGGCATCCGGCGAGCACTTGAACTTTTTGATCAGGCCCTTGCCGTAGCCTTGGTACTGCTGCACACGAAGCTCGTGGAGGCCGATGACTTGCGCAAAGTGGGCTTCCGCGTTGCCAATGGCCTTCTTGACCTCCTCGTTTAGCGTGAACTTGACTGCCTGGGGTTCGGGTAGGTGCGATCTGACGGATCCGCCAAAGTCGAGCTTGTTGTTGAAGATTTGGTCATTGATGTAGTCGTTCAGTCGGTGGGTGGGTGTGCCGTCCATCATAGAGTGCTCTCCCATGAATCCTGCGGTGCCGTTATCGTTGATGATGAGCTGGAGCGGCTTGTCGTACCATCTATTCTGTCCATCACCGTGCCAGTACTGTCTTGCGCGCTCCTCAAGTGTAACGGGAGCGGTGTCGTCAAGGCATATAACGAAGGAAGAGGCCTCAATGGTCTCTAGAGCCTCCTTGTTACCTGGGCCAGCAGCTATCAGCTTCGACCGGACGTCAGTCCACACATCTCTATTTTCCGACGTCAAGGCGCCGACGGCAGGGACTTTCTCAGCGTTGGCAAGCTCGTACACTCTCTGGAACTGCTTTTCCAACTCGACAGTGCTCAATTGCTGTCCATTCACCTCGTGCATGATCTTGAAGAACTGGTTCTTCCGAACAACCACAAAGTACTTGTGCTCCTCGAAGCTGTATTTCTTGGGGTAGTCTGCTGGCTTTTCAGGTATCCTGCTGCAGTTCCACATGTACTGGTAGCTTTCCATGCTGATCGGGGCCTTGCGCATGTACTCCGGCTCCAAGGCGCCCGTGTCCGTCAGCTTCTTAAACTCAAGCGCGGCGGTAGTAATCGCTGCTGCCCTCTTCGCGGGGTCCCTTCTCTTCTTATCATCGCGATAAGAATAAAAATAGGATACGTAGGGTACGACAGGGTCTCTGTAGCCAAGGTACGCTGAGTAGTTCCACCAGTCGAGCATCCAATTCTTGACGCTATGGTCCTCTGCCTTGGCGACCAGCTTTTTCTGCAGAGCTTCACCTTTGCCGCCAGGCGCGATGAAGTCTTTTACCACCTGCTCGGTCTTTCGGAACTCCTGCTCGGTTACGATAGGGTGGATGGACTTGAGGTATTTGGAGGCGGTTTCTTGGAGGGTGGGGACTGGTAGGCGCGGTAGGGAATCTTCGAAGCGCAGCATGGCGCCTTTGGAATGGTTTTCCGTGTAGCCTTGAGAAACGTTAGCGCGCGAGTCTGGGAAGTCGCAGAGGATATGGAGGACGTGGGGCGACGCTTACCCGGTATCGAGCTCATCTTTCTCGAGGCGGCTGCCATCCTGCTCTGTTTAGGACGATGGTCTTAGTGATCTGAAGGCGGACACGACAACGTGTATCCAGGGACGAAGGATGGAAGGAAGAAGGGAGGAAGGAGAGAGAGAAGGAAGGGAAGAATGGAAATCTACAGTTCGACGAGAGCATCGAAAAAGAAGAGAAGAGCAAGAGTGGACGTCATGCATGCGCAAGGTTAAAACATACGGCTAGCAGGATGGGCGAGTGCATCGGCTGCGAAACCGAGGCAAGTGCCGTCACTCTCCGAGCGAAAATGCGAGATGTTGTCGGGGCCCTTGGGCCTCGGCTGATCACGCTCCACATGTTGGCGTTGGCCCGCGGATGTACTCCGATGTAAGCGATGAGCTGGGCGAAAGTTAAAGCCGGTCGCGCCCCCACTGTTCTGGTGGAGGGGTCAAGGCCGAAGAAGAGGGGACTAGGAAGCGGCGGTGGACTAAATTTAAGGACCGGCGGATGATGGTGAGAAGGGTCGCGGTCGACAGCGGTCCGGGTATCTTGCGGATCTTAAATAGATGAAGCACTTATCAGAGCTGGAATGTATGTGCTGGTGGCTCGGAAGCTGAGAATGGGGAATGGCTAAAAATTCGGCAACCTGGAAGAGGGTCCAAACCCAGTCAAGCCTGCATCCCGCCGGGGCCATTCGACATGTCGCTAGCTTGTGATCGGAGCAACGGAGAGGGAAAATGGAAGGAAGAAAGGAAGGAAGGAAGAATCTGCTGCTCCTTGCATATGTGGGGGTGGAGGACATGGCAATGTGCTGCGTCGCGATTGGGCCGAGTGTGCGGGGTGGTCTTGATGCCGGGTATTTCATAACTCTTGTACTTTTGAACACTATCGTTCTCTACAGGTACATGTACATGTACATCTGGCGTCATATAAATAATATCCATCTCACAAAAGTATGACATTTATGTTGGGCTGTTTGCGTCGTGCATACAATATGCTAATGCTGCTGGTGATACCCCATTCCCCAATGCTACTCGATCCGGGGTCGTGGCCTCCCGTTTGCCGTCGCCGACTGCCTTCCTGGGGTAGCCATGCCTAAGGCATGATGCATGTTTTTTTTTTTTTTTTTCCATCTGAACTTCGGAGTTCCTGGATCGGTCTTTTGAGGAGGTCATCTGCCGCTGGACTGCGCACGACGTATCGGACCTTCGGCGGAGGTGTTCGCGCTACTGGTCACAAGTGTCTGACATCAGCGCGCAAAGCCTAGCGAGCTCACGTAAATCTTTGATATATAAAAGTACTTTTATATATTTATAGGGTATCTTCACAAGCAAGGCCGAAGGATGCCAAGAACGCAAGATCTCGAACTTGGCAGATCGTGAAATGTAGAGCAAAATCGCAGCGACATTATTTTTTGCGCGTGCTCCTTCGAACGGTCTCTTTGGGAGCTTTGGCCTTCTTCCCTTTTGGAAGCACTCGTGTAGACGCGACTGATCGCGACCGTTTCGTAGAAGCTGGGGACGGTGGGCCCTCGTCCGCATCTTCCTCCTCACTCTCATCCTCCTCTTCCTCCCCTTCCTCGCTAGCTTCGTTGCTGTCCTCCTCTTCAGCGCTTCCCTCTTCCTCTTCCTCGTCCGTTTCGTCGTTCCCTACTTCCTCTTCTTCCGGTTCTTGCTCCTTCTTTTTGCTAGTAGGACGGCCACGCTTGATTTGCTGTTTTGCTTTGGCCGCCGCCGCCGCTACCACAGCGGCCTTCCCCTTGCCTTTCTTCTTTGCATCATCGTCTTTATCGTCTGGAGCCGGTGTCGACTTTGCCGTCCCCGGACCAGTCGACTTGGGTCGTGTAGTCCGACCTTTTCGCTTGGAGGCAGCCGCGGGAGGTGGAGCACTTGCTTCTACATAAGCGTGTTAGTTTTATCCGTAAAGTAGATTCGTTGCGAGACGATAACATACCCTCTTCAGTCTCATCCCCGCTGTCTTCCTCTTCCTCCACCTCGTCCACTTTCTTCTGCTCCTCCTCTTCAACTTTCCTCCGCTTGGTGCCGCGCCCTGTAGCCTCTGCCTTTGTATCTGCCTTGGTCTCCTTCTTTGCCTTTGGAGCGACCTTTCGAGTAGTTGTAGTGATTACGGTCGTTGTCGGCTTCGCGGGCTTTTCATCTTCGACCTCTGGCGACGGCTCCTTCGCCCAGGCACGTGTCATCTGTAAATCGTAGTACTCATGCGGGAGATCGAAATTTGCAATCGGCGCTGGAGATTCGTAGCCCTCATCCGGTGTTTCTTCCTGTATCTGTGTCTTAGCCAAATCGCCATGGGAGCTCTGCTCTGTGCATTCCAGCGCTGCCAAACCTGATCGTCCACTGCTTCCAGAAGGTACAAGCTCTCTAGCTTCTTCCAAATGCCTGGAATGTTCGTGTGGGTATCGGCGACGCCATGGTTCTTCATTAGATTCGCAATCGATAGCATACGAAAGTGCTTGTGCATTCCTACACAACTCATCATAATTATCAGATCGTGAACAGTATAGCAACGTGTGAATGAGTGATTGTGACTGCGGTACCTGCAGGCTTCCATTTTATGATAGCCTTGAAGAGCGTGATTTCTTGTTCATCCGTCCAACTATCGGGAGCCAGTGCGAGTGGTAGCGGCCGGAGCGATTCTTCAGACGGCTGCGGTTCGGATGTCGGTCTCTGTGCTGATTTCTTTGACTGCGCGGCTGTCTCTGCAGCGGCAGCCACTCGCTTCTTGGGGCCCATTATGGATTCAAGAGTCGTAAAGAGCTGAAATCTCAGTTGCTGGAGTCGCTTTCTCAATGGAGTTTGTCGAGGAAGGTCGCAGAGCTGGGTGAGGTGGGAGGCGACGAAGAATCCGAGGGTCAATTGGCAGATTGGCTGGGCGGCCGAAGCTCTCGCTTTCGTCTACGCCATCCAACGCGTTTCAAGCGGGCGCCACACGCCAAACTAATGCCATCTCGTCTGTTCGTTATCAGCCACACCACATGCATCCCAACTTGATATATCTCGAGTCTCGTCAATTCCGTCACGTCGAACTCGTTGTCGAACAGCATGACCATAGCAGCAGCATTAGTATCACTTGCTGCTCCCAGCAACAGTTTATAACCGGCCCTGTATTCGGACAGGTCATGTCTGGGAACCACAGGCAAATCCGCTGCTGCAATGGGAAGCTTCAATCCTTTCGCGCTGCCGGATGATCTCTGGACCCCGCCACAAAGCCATCTTCTGGATACCCCTCCTGAAGAATCCATCTTTCGAAGAGACCTTCAAAAGCGTGAGTCTCTATGGCCTCAGAATGAAAAGTCCCCTGTGCTGACGTACGGTATTATATAGTGTTGCAGCTCGATAGTCCATTTGAAGATATCCTTACTTCAAAGACAGAGAGCCTGTTTCCTATATCTCCATGGGGTGAACAGCTCCCACCATTAAGTGTGCCGACTTGCGGTGTGCCGGCCCAAACATTGCAAGCTGTAGAGACTGCCGAGACCGATAGCGGGATCGGTGAAGATCCATGGCTTGATGCCTCGTCTACGGGCCCCGATGAAAAGGTTGCTTCACTATATCCCGGCCAGCCACCATATAAATACACTAACAAATTGCTTTCAAACAGGGGAATCTGATATCATGGGAAACATTCCTATCGCAGGGCAGCCACGGCCAGACAAATCCCTTCGCAACCGAGTCTAAACCACATGTTATTGACGCTGTCATACAGCGGCATAGCGACGGTGGTAGTATACCGGCTGAGCCTCAGAAAAATATAATCCAGACTGATGTTTTGATCTATGTATGTGTAAAGCCAACAAACTGAAAGAAATAATACCCTCACACTAACCTGTAAAGTGCCTACTTCACCTCGTCCAAGGACGTGACTCCCTTCTGTTCCGGTTCAACGCCGAGAAAAATGAATTCGAAATGACGAGGGAAAGTTTACGCATATCGGGTACTTCCATTGGTATGACAGAGCGGTATGGGCCACCGACTATTGAATACGAAGGAGTTATGCATACTAATTTTAACTGATAGTCTGATAGCAGCGTACCGGAGATGTGGCAATCAGTTACGGGCACTACAGGACTTTACTGCTAGCGTTTATAGCCCAGAATCTAGGTATTTTTGGCGTGAGGCGCCATGTATATCGGCCGTTATTTGAATCTGACATGCGTATGAACAGGTCTTGTAAAACGCGAGTCGCCCTGGCACACTGCATCCAAATTGTGGCCGTCGCTATGCAACACCGTCTGACTGTTCTATTCACGAGCATCCAAAGCCTTATCCAACTTGAAGATCTCGTGAGAATTCCGATACTGATACTAGAAGCCCTGCTTAAAATCATGGAGAAGATAAAAAATATGAGATTAGATTACGAACTGCTGTCCGTCACATTTGAGCAAATACAACAATCGGAGTACCGAAGCGACTGGCTTCGACAACTCCTTTTGCTAATGTTGCGGAGAGTCACATATCCATGGCTAGCAATGGTCTCCAAAGCTATTGGTGTTCCCAATGAGCGGCCGACTTCTACAGACGATGTCTTTGAAGACGAGGGTTTCTTCATCGAGCTTGGAGAGCCAATTCCGCAGGAAGGAGAAGAAGAGCCACATGTAGACTTAGTAAGTGCTTTACAGAGACGAAATCTTAGAGATGGATCTAACCTTCAGCCTAAGGTGTTCGTCCCTTCAAATATTCCATCCTTCCTTGTGATGGAGGAAGCAGAGCAAATCTACGAGACAGCAAGAGGCCTGAGGCTGATCCGGCGATTCTATCCTGAACACCCACTTTTGGCTGATCATGGGGTGGACAGACACAGAGTACGGTGGTCCTTCTCGTGGGAAGATTTGCAAGCGTGAGAATAGTACTGAAATCCGGACCCGGTTGTATCGCCGCTAATACTACAATAGAATCGACCGAGAGAGTTCAACGCATGAGAAGCACCTTCAACTTGCGATGCAAAGATTCAACCTTACTAAGAAGTTAATTTTTCTGAGACCGACAGCCTACCGGCAGGATAGCGCGGATGGAACCTTCAAGTTTGATTGCTTTGGGAAAACAGAAGAAGAAATCCACGCAGGTCTTGCTGCATCATTGGAAATGATGAATACTGAGCCGGAGCGCAGGTTCGGGTTTGAAGGTCCCGCAGACAACGAGCTGGGAGAAGAGGTTCTCACAGTTGAACAGAAGGGTTCCCAACAGACCACAACGGGGAAATACCCCCCTCCACTATCTATCACATTTTCGCTATCCCTTAACCCCATTTTACAGGCTCAAGCACGCTTGACAAACATGGGATGCATGAGATTGCTGTTCAAAGAACGCAATATACGAGACCAATTCGAACTTCTACATAGTTTCCTATTATTCGGAGACGGGGTGTATGTAGCACGACTATCCACCGCCCTATTTAGTGAAGACCTCGCGAGCGGCAGGACGAACTCTGGTATCAGATCTGGCATCGCAGTCGGCGGATGGGGTCTACAGCTGGGAATCCGGAACGACTGGCCGCCTGCATCATCCGAGCTGCGATTAGCTCTGATGGGGATCATGGCAGAATGCTACGCCGCTGACATTGGCAAGAGCTCCGGGTATAAAGATAATGACGACCTGCCCGGTGGTCTCAGCTTTATGGTGCGGGAAATGGAGGAGGAAGAAGAGGAGAAATGCAAGAACCCGGACTCGCTAGAGGCGTTGGACTTCTTGCAAGTGAGGTACAAACCAGAGAGTCCCTACAACACCGTCATCGATGCAGCGAGCTTGGTCAAGTATGACCGGCTGTTCAAGCACTTGCTGCGCATCATCCGGATGGTGTATGTAGTCAACCGGCTATTCGGATACACCAACCTTGCACGCGGGCGGCGGCTTGGAACGCCAATCAATCCTATCATTCTGCGGTTCCGCATTGAAGCACACTTTTTCGTGTCCACGTTGACCATGTATATGTTTGAAACGGGGGTGGAAACCGTGTGGCGTGAGTTCGCGCGAAAGCTGGAGGAGATTGAGCGCCGATTGGAGCGGTACGATGTCTCCGATCGGTACGGTGAGATGGAGAGCCTGGGTCAGCTGGCGGCGTATCACAATAGCTGTCTGGACCAGATGCTTTTCGCAACGATGTTACGGCTAAGGCAGCAGCCTGTGTTGAATCTTATAGAGCAGATATTTGGAATGGTGTTGAAGTTTGCTAAGATGGTAAGACTACAGCATGTGGGCGTGGTGGACCCCTTGACACCAACAGATGATGCGGCATTCGCAAAGCTGTATGGCAAGTTTAGGAAGAGAGTGGGGATTTTTATTAATGTTGCTAGGGCGTTGAGTGAGAGGCGTGGGTATGGGGGGTTAGCGAAAAGAGAGTCGGATCGGAGCAAGGACTCCGTGAGTGGACCGGGAGATGCGGCAGAAGGAGGGGCATTGGGACAATTGTTAGTCAAGTTGGAGATGTCTACATATTACGTTGATGCTGCGAGAAAGCTGTGATGAAAAACGCGGTAAACATTTTGATGGCAATAATATACATAAAGCATCTTTCTATTTACAACGCGACAACACTACAGTTTACAGGATATCATGAAGAAAAAAGGCGGAGAAGAAGCTCTAAAAGGGAAGTCATATCCGAAAAGAATTATTAATTTTAATATCGTAGTGCAATGACTCGTTGCAGAATCTTGAAGAATAAATGTGGTATCAAAGTTCGAACTGCTCTAACACAGTGCTGTGTTTCAACACCAAACCCCGTTTCCCCAACACGGTTTCAACCTCCACCACGCTGCAGATCGACTTGGGCTTTTTTGGGCGGAAAAACCGTCCGCATGAAACCGCTAAAACCCCGAATTTAACAAAACCGTGTCAGCCTAATGGGTGGATTTCCAGCATTATTGTAATAAAATACAGTTTGGGAGAAAAGAAAATTCCGCTTAGAAGCAAGAACTCGCGGGCTAGGGAACAGCGGTTAATTCCAACCTGCATTGTCTCTGAGACCCGCAGACTGCCTCCAGACGATAGTAGATGTTCTCGAGATGGAGTGCATACATGCTCACACGAGTAATCCAGCAGGTAAGAAGAGAAGAACGCAACCAGCTATTGCTCCAGCAACCAAGATGAAATACAGAAATCCTGTCGCCACGAGGCTTTGCAACTCGGGCAAGTCGACCAGCGATTGAGAAGCTATCAGGTTGTGTAGCTGCTCTAGCTCCGAATCTGTTAAAATAATCGTTTGGTCGGTGCTGGTGTCGGCTCTGGCCACGAGTGTAGATCTCTTTACCAGGTCATTCGAGTTTGCGTCGGTAGCTGCGCTTGCGTCTACATTGGCGTCGCGTTTGAGAGTCTCGGGAGGTGGAGATTTTCGAATGATAGCACGACTGAGCAGGGCTTTGCCAATTTCACGAAGATTGAAGGTGCCTTCGTCGTGGCTACTATGACTGAATGTAGTGATTTGGTTTGGGTTCGGATTCGGGATGGGACCGGCGAGAGCTTGAAAGCCGGACAATCCTACGAGCAGGACAATGGAAAGCTTCTTAAAGGATATCATTTTGTTGAAATTTTTGCCTTTCTGTGGATTCCGCGATTCAGGCTTGGTATTACAAGAAGTAAGAGAAAAAAATATATTGTAAGGAAATGAATTGAATGAAGAACTGAAAGCCGCTCTACAGCCTATTTAGAAGCAAATTGGTAACGAGTGTGATCAGATTATGAAGCTGAAAGAAAGAGAACAAGGCCAAGGCCGAAGGAGAGTATTGGCGTTAGCGATCCGATATCCAGGCCAGCCTGGGCGCTGTAGTTATTGTAAATGGCGATTACCCATCAAAGGACCTCTAGTCATGGCCTTGCAGAAAGCATCATTATATATATACAATTATACATGGATCGCATAAACTAGAATTCCCATCGGATCGGGCAGTTGCATATCCGTGCTTGTTATCCGAACTGTCTCATGTTGTTGTCAAGAGTTCCCTGTCACCTCCTCATATTTGAAAACAAGTAGGACACTAGATTTTGAATTGAAGCAGTCTCGGCTTCGAAGACGGAATGAATACCAATTCGGCAGAGCCGGGAATCCGGGTCCGCGTCCTACATATACAACCAAGTGGCGTGTGTGGTCGTTTGAAGGGCTGACCCCCAAAACTAAAGTAGAAGGTAATTATATATAATGCAGTCGATAGAGTGCACTTGGGCCTAAGAAAAGCTCGGTGTTCCTACCGCAGGCCACTACGCTCGCACTTGGTCTGGACATGCTTTCGCCTTAAAAAATGCGGTTGAAATTGAAATGTTCAATCATTCCACAAGTCGGACGCGGGCATGCGCATGCGCATGGGTATGAGAGCATATGAGGGAGGGGTACGCCAAGGTGAATGAATTTTGCGTTGTCTCGGATGAAGGCAGACGTTGCTGGAATAACGTAGAATACTCAGACACGGAGTTCCGACAATGCACATGCGCACCGCTACGGAACCTAAAATTATTACACTAGCCCGTGCATCTATATATATTTCGGTCGGTTGCAATAGAAAAAAAAGGTCTACGGTCTAACTGAAAGGGAGATCTAAGTGTGCGTTGTGCATGTGGCCAACGTCATTGTCTACTGTCCCACTTGTGCTTGCAACATCGACATGCAGTTTATACAGATAATTACAAATAAATTGCGTATTCCGTTCAATATATACGAGTCGGATCGGCCGCGAATTCAAGGAACCTGTCTATTCGCGGGTCTACCCGTTCGCATTCGCGATATTATGAAGTTTCGGACGCTTGGAACGCTTCGACATCCCCTAGATAAACGGCGATCGGGCAGATATAGAGACGGGTTGATATCAAAGACGGACATGCAGACCGTATGCATATTCAATAACTATTAATCATCGAATTCCAAATTCCAAAAAACTGGTAACATGGTGGCGGCGGAGAAGCAAGATAATCAGTAAACGGGACAAATCCGTCTTGATACCATCGGCAATGCTACCCTGTGATATGATTGTGCTGGGGTTTGTGGGCTAGATCCAGATAGATCGTCAGATGCAGCGCGGAACAAAAATAATAATAATAATCAAGAATAGTATCATCTAATGACTAGGAAGAATAAACAATTAGATTGTTAAGGAAATTTCTATCCCGGTTATTTTTACTGAGCTCGGACGAGGACTTGATTAGCTATTTGTGGTCCAAGCGCAGTTGAATCTCATCATATTGGCAATAAGGCAGAATCCTACATCCTAGGTATTCGGCTCAGAAAGGAGCAAAGAACGAAGGCTGCTCGAGCGCTCCGTAAATGTAGTCAAATGCTACCTCTATTGCGACATCGAGTAGTTGGCAAAGCTGCAGTTTTGTGCCGAATATCAACCAACCTTCAAGTGATGCTTGCACTGCCTTGTCGTGCTTCGTTAATTGTTGCCCACATTGTGGTTTAAGCTTTCTGACACTCCACAGCTTAGGGTTTCCTTGGCCTTGCCGACTACCATTTGGGTCTCTATCAGCCCTAAACCAATATTCCTGGGTGATAGGACGCACGATCTGAACTCTCGTGACCCCTGTGACGGCTGATGGGTGGAAGATCAATTACCTCAGCAGAGGAAAGGACCCAAAGTTCTGCGAAGCGCGAAGTCATTTGCGAATTCGCTCGGACGCTGGAAGGAGTGCATGGTGGCATCTGTGAGGCGGTGCAATTGCGCAACTTTTATTTTTCGAATCAATTAACAATTAATAAATTAATTAATCGATCAGCCCGTTGTAAACCGCTGTAGTTGTTCTAAATGATGGTGCAGCTGACCTCGGTTGATTAGGAAATGACGGAACGAACGAAAGAGGCATTGCATCGATCGATATGTCGTTATGTCAGCGGATGTAGATGTAACGCAACCTGATTAGAAGAAGTACCGCCGGCCGCCTGTGCCGGCCAACAAATTCAACAAATTCCGCGGGAACGTTAATTAATCGAAAAAAAAGGCAGAATATGGCGATTACATCCGTAGCATTAGTATGACCTGATTTGCATAGTTGACCGTACTATACTCACATCATAAGTCTAAGAAAACTTCTCAACTCCCGCCGCATCATGTCAGCACGGCCGCAGCTCAACCAGCTTTCCTTATTGTCGGCAGGAATACTACGATCGCTGGCCGGTATTGGCTAGAAAGGACATCACAGCGTTGCATTCCACGCATGCACACCATGTCTTGGCACGCGGGTGTAGTGGAGGCTATTCTTAGCACCACCGGCCGGCTCGCTCGCTCGCTCGCACCAGCGACGGCGTGTTACCCCACAGGGTTGTATCCACACTCCAGATCTTCCCATGCTGCCTGATGAGGCTCTCTCTAGAGCGGCCGATTTGGTTTTTTGACTTTGATAAATCTTTTTCCACGTTTTTTTTTTTTT